>OY747714.1:30180540-30413040 GCA_963556495.2 Valencia hispanica
AAAGCTTTTCCTGACTTTATTCATTATTCCCTTTAATCATTATACCAATAAACTCTCCGTCCCTTCAACAACCTGTCTGTCATTCTATTAAGTATTTTATTCATCCATCTATCTGCTGTTTGTTGGTCCATCCATCCCTCTTATCTAAGTGTTGATCCACCAATTTGTCCATCCATCTGAATCATGTTCATCCAGTATCATCCATCAAAAAAATCAGATCATAATTTTTCATTTGATTATTTTTCTGTAGGGCTTCAGCATCAGCAAAATTCTTAATATTGCTGATTAAACTGAAGATTGTGTATCTACAGTATTTTTTCTGTGACCAACACAGTCTATTTTCTGAGTAAAATACTATCTGTTTTAGTTTTTAACTGTTACGGGTTACAGTAAAGGTAGCTAATTAAATGAGATTTGAGGACACTTCTAAGTGATCTCTGTATGTTACTACGGGTTGTAAAAGGACATAATTTATCAGTATTTTGATGACTCAGTTCATGTTCAGCATTTTGTTTCACACATTTGACCAAATCCAAAAAAGTGTTCTCGCTTGTTTCTCCCAAGAATGAAGATATGTAGCAGGATCCTCCGTAGACTTTGCATCCAGGAAATGTACTCTCTAAAACAATATTAATAAACAAACAAGGGGGGAAACAAGAAAATAACATTTGCATTTACAGACTACTGGGGCTTGTGCCGATTCAATATTTAATTAAATCAGCTCTTGACTTTTGACCCCTTCTTAGGGCAATGTTTGCTTTGAGGGCGACAATGTCACTGTCTAGACTGTCCGTCTGAAGTCCTCCCAGAGACACAAGTCAGCTTCTGATGAAAAGAATATGCTGCATAAGCTCCTGGTGGTAAATCAGCTCAATTGTTCCCATCGTGTGTTTCCCTTTTTTCTCATGTACATGTCTACCATTGTCTTCCCAGCCCACTAGTGTTTAATGCATGCTCCTCATTAGGCCAGACAATGGCTACTTATGATGAAATGCCATTCAGGGCAATATGTCAGCAAACCCCTGGGATGAAAGATGGGAGAGTGGCAGCAGGAAGCTATGTGCTTAGAAATTAATATATTGCTGGAGGGCAGCAGCCAAAAGGAAGGCCAACTGAACGACAGAAAGAGTCCAAGGAAAATTATACATCTAAAGAGGAAGATTTTAAGCTACAGTGATTTGTAGAAATATTCACATCCCTTGTGCTTGATCAAATTTTGTCATGCAACAACTAAAAACCTTAAAGTGTTTAATCTGAATGTCACGATGAACCATCTCACACTAGGGCAGTAAATGAGAAGAGAAACAGAAAAATACATGTTTTGTTTTTTTTAAACTAATTAATTAATTAATTAATTGAACAGTGGGGCATGTTTGATATCGACTTTTTACTGATATACAGATTTTCTGAGATAATCTAACTTTTAATTTCTGATACTGATATAAACCGATCCCACCGATAGACGTCTACCTAAACGTTCAAGATTAGCTCAGAAATGCAGAAACCATAGGATATATAGATATATCGAGTTTTGCCAAACAAACTGAAAAATCTCACACACTTCGTTGACAGTGCACAATTAATGGTTATCCTTTCTCGAAGAATGACCAGAAGAAATCCCATTTATGAAAGAAAGCCATAAGAACTCTCCTTTAAAAGCCATGTAAGAAATAAAGCAAACTACAACTCATTGCCCAGAACCCTAATCCATCTTTATGGTGAAACATGGTTGTGATGACATCATGGTGTGGGGATGTTTTTTTTTCCAGCAGAGACAGGGAAGGTGCTTAGAGTTGATAGGAAAATGGATGGAGTCAAATACAAGAAGAAAACTGGTTAGTTGCTTATCCCAGTTAAACCCCAAAACAGGTCCTTATCAATCACGATGTGAGTCCAATGGGTAAAAGTGCCCTGTCCTTACTTGCTGTTAAAAACTAGCAGAACAAGCAGTGCCCCTCCTCCATTAAAAGCCACAATGCTGCAGCCCCATCCAGCGTCCGCTCACTCTCCTCCCCTTACATCACCGCGTCTGGAGGCAGGGGGTGGGGAGGGTTGCAAGATTAATGACGGTGCTAACCACGTATTTATCATCCGACTGGAGAGTAATGCGACACCTTTCTAATCTGAATATATTTCATTGGGCTGTTATGGCACCCAGCCCTGGGCCTCGTGTGCGTGTGTTTCTGAGTGACTGGACGTGCATTTGAATGTTAATCGTATCTTCATGGACTCGTGCGTATGAAAAAGTGTGCTCGTGTAAATAGGCACGAGATACAAAGCCATCCCCTGTGAACGCTCATGCTGTGTGTTGTGGTCAAAACAGGCCTGAGGTAATTAGATGAAGATTAAACTCCTCCTAGCACTTTGGGGCTATGCTCCGGCTTGAGGTGCACTCCTCTGATTCTAAGCTGCCTTATCGGGGATCGCATGCTTCCCCATGCTCCTCTTCATCTGATTCTCCTGCTACTTATTTTTTGGCGCTCAGCAGAAATCAAGATGGATGTGTACCAACAGAGATGGGGAGATAGGGACTGCACAAGGCCAAGATTGGACCTGATACGGCTCACATTGGGCCTTCCATTAGATCCACCACTGCACTGCCAGGACTAGAGAGGGGCAGGTTGGACAATAATCTTCACTGAGAGTTGTCACATGGAGAACACACACTCTAAGTGGGTAGGCTGTTTTTTAGGATTTGCCATGTTTGTTGTTTTAAACCTCTACAGTTAGGCACCAGATGAACATTTAAACAGATCAGACTGTGAACAGAGGTCATCACATACATTAGCTTTGAGAATTCAAGAAACACAAACGAAACCATTTATACTAAGCTTATATAGCAAAGGAAAGCTTATAATGTGTTCAAATACTATGTTTTGTAGGTTTTTTGCCTCTTAGAAACATAAAACCCTCAAAATACAAGAGTCCGTGAATAAATCTTGTACAGCAAGGTATTAATTGTCAACTGATAACGTTTAAACTTTTCAAAACAATTTTTAAATAGTTTGAATTAAATGATGACCTGCAGGCTATACGTCAGTAAAAAGTTTAATTAACCCAACAATTGAAAAGTGTCTTTAAAAACAAGAGACGTTACCTTCAATTGATGTTAACTTCATGGAGCCACTCTAAGCACTCTGCCTGATCTTCATCACAGTGAATGGGTGAATGACTGAATGTAGTGTCAAGGGCTTTGGGATCCTCTGAACTAGATAACGCACTATACAAGTACAGGCTATTCAACAGTGCAGACTGAGCATTTGCACAGGGTAGCATGAGATCGAGTCATGTTATCAGGTAATTTCTAAGAATTTGGCATCAGATTTTCCTACATTTTGTAGCAGTGCCACATGTGGAAGTTCTACAGATTATATCAATTAGTTGCAATATTTATTCCAAGGACATTTTTGACCCATCAAAAGTAGTTGATGCAGCCTGTTCTAGTTGATGATCAGATTATGGAGGCAACAGTATCAGATACATAGGAAAACATTACAACAGAGTCACATATTTTGTTTTAGCTATTTAAAACAGTTGCACACTGCAATATGTTAAGAAAAATAGTATACTTACAATGAGTCAAAACATACACGTTTAACTCATCAGGATTATCCATCCCATCTATTCAAACTCTATTTTACTTTACATTCACAACAGGTACAAGGTCACAGAAAGATTTACCGCTAGAAGGAAGGCTACATGTTTGCACCTGTTGGATTCTGTAGTTGAAATTAAATGACTTGCTTTCTCTGGTGCTCTCTGTTAATCAGACATTTGTGTAAATATTATATAATAAGTTCTTGTAAGGCAGCAAAGCCAGGTAGGGAAGTCGCTCAAATATTTTTGTTTTAACAGATGGATTTAAATTAGACTTTCCTCAAATTAACCCTCCACCTACATGAGTTTATATTAAAGCAATCACGAGAGGTCAAAGCACCTCCTTATGCTGATTAAAATGAAACGCTGTTCAAAGCCAGGATTTAAAATGGAATATGCTGACAGCAGCTGCAGAACTTTTCCACTATTGCTCGCACTTATTAGTATTTTAGCAATACGCATACAATAAATTACTGTATTTATGTTTCTTTGGTAATGTAAAACTTCCATCCGTGAATAGTTCTGATGCTGCAGAAGCACAGACAGTGTCTCTACAGCCCTGAGCGTCTTTGGCCAGACTACAACACATATACGAATCTCGAGAGGGAGGAGACAGTTTATCTGCTGCAGTCGAGCAGCTGGTGTATCCCCCCCCCCGTAAAAGGTTGCAACTGCCCTGAGCTTTCATTGCCACTTCAGATGCGAGTCGTTTAGCGAACAAGTCAATCATGCGCGAGGCAACTGTTCGCAACTCGTCAGCGTCCCCGGTGACCCCTGATATAGGAACTGGGTGTGTGTGTTGGAGTAGGTGGGGGGCAAACAGGAGTCATGGTATGACAGGTCATGGAAGAGTCAGGTCAAATTCATCATCAGCAAAACATTTGGGTCGAGAACTTTCCTCGGTTGGTTGTAGCGACTCAAACTGTTTGTGATAACAAAAGATCAGGGGATCCCACTGTTGTCAGGAGCCCAGTTCTGCCTGAGTTTTGGACTCCAGCAATTAGACTTAAGAGCTACTCAAGTATGCAATGAAACAGGAACCCAGTAATGTGTGGAATTGCAAAGGAATGTATGTTAACCAATAAAATCCACTAGTGCTACTGCTATGTAGCTTTTAGTGTTTTAAAAGGTGCACCAATTAAAATTCTTCTTGATATAAATGTCGAGTTTATTTTCTGATACAAACAAAAGGTGCTATTTTAGTGGCTCAATAAACATTATCATCCTAGACTGTGTTTGACTGATAATAAAAAGTGTTTGATCAACTCCTTTCTGAAACTGTTTCAGATGTATTTCAAGACCAGGAACTGGTCATTGGTTAAAAGCTCCACATCTCAGCATTAGAAACTTTTGCTTAAGCTTTTTAGGCTTTACCAGAAAGGTCAAGTTACTTTGAGAATGTTTTGTTGTTTTAAGTACTGAATTATGTTGACTCAATTAACTTGTGTTTAATGGGTGAGTCCTACAAATGCATCCATCAAATGATATACATATGAGCTCCTTTGTCTTAGAGTGATCTTTCTGAGGTCAGTGATTTCTCTCCACCTCCTCCACCAGAGGAAAAGGTAGGAGGTTGTGTGGAGGAGGCGTGGGTGGAGATTCTGCTTCTTTTATACCCCACAGCTGCAGGGGGGCTGATGTCAGCCCTCACTGCAGAGCGAATAGCAATGCCCGATTCAAATTCAAGTGAGGTATAGAGTTTTTACCTGAAGAGCCACACTGAAGGTTTTAGGCAGAACATTTATATTTTTCCTGAGATGCCCCTAGAATACCAAAATAATTACCATAAATGTAGACAGCACTAATAGACACTCATTTATACAGTTTATAAGCAAAAAAAAGTTGATTTCGGGGTGAGTTGCTCCTTAACAAAAGTCTCAAGTAACTATTCCGTGCCAGCAGGTGGTGGTGACAACGTTAATATTAACAGCATGTTGGAATCAATGCATATTAGAGGCACACCTGGTAAAGAAGTGTGCAGCCTTAAAATCTATTCTTGTTGTGGAAACTTGCTGACCCCTCTAGAAATTTCTTTTTAGCTTCATGACGATCCTGCTCACTGTGAGTGGTGCCAAGATCAAGTTGGGTCCACTGTTTCAGTTGCGTTGAAGTTTGTATTGTTGCTGTGACCGTAGATCTCTGTAGATTTAAGTGAGTAGGTATTTTTCTGTTTCTTCGTCTTTACAAAAAGAAACACTTGGCAGTCTTATTTAAATGGCATGTTCACCAGTTTTTCCAATTTTGCTGAGTGGCTTAGAGAAATTTCCCTGAATATCTTTGAATGAAAAATTATGCTACTCCAGTAAAATACAAATTTCTTTTAAGGCTTTCAAAACATCTTTACCATGAGTTCCATTATACACTTTATATTCTTGGAAAACTTGAACCAGCCATTTTCTTGGAAATATCATCACTTTTATTTGATTATTTTTAGCAAATCTTGCCTGGCGTAGAAAAATTTAATAAAAATGGATCTGCTGTCTCTGTTTTTATCTCATGACTGTGTGCTGCTACATCCCTTAGTCCCAAAACATTCAGTCCAGTGGATCCCCGTTCATTCGTGGTTCAGCATTTGTGGATTCTTCTGTGGAGAAAAGTCATTTGCAGATTTTATTCGTGGAGCACATCTAAAATATTCGAAAGAAAATGCAGCTTAGGAAGCTCAAATAGCGAGATGCAATGCTATTGGCATGTTATCGGCTGGTGTTTTCAAAGCAGCCAATCAAGGAGCTGCAGGAGATGATGAAGACTGCAGATTTTAGCTTCTGCGGTAGACAGTTTAAACTGTATGTATTAATGCATACTTAGGTATATTTGATGTTCATACTATTAAAATGGGCTGCTCTAAGCATTTTTAGAGGGAGTCTCAAATATTCGCGAATGTCTGTGGTCCTTAACCCAGCCAATACCGGGGGTCCAGCAGTATTCTGATCAAGTTTCAGCTTCCACTCTTCACTATGCTTTATCTGTTTTTCTTGAACAAATGTTTAATATTTCTGCTGCTATATAACGTCCTTGTTTTCATATCAATATATCAGGTTTTGTCTTTCGAAATCCCGACTAATTTATTAGTTTTCTTAAAATAGTCAACTCATTACTGTGTCAGTAAGCATTGCTGTGTCAGTAAGTGTAGGAAGCAGAGAGGTTGTTACTTTCATTCTGATCTCCAGTCCATATGCATTGTAAAAGAGATTATTTTTTCTGTTTTCCTAAAACTATGACAGTATTTTCTTTCACCACACTGCTCGTGTTAGTTGTTAACATACAGGATTTAACTCAGAGTTAGACTGTTTGGTTAATTCGAAAAAGTTTTACAAAGTCATACTGGTGTCTTTTTGGTTGTTAAATATTTTTTTTAACTCTGAGGTTGGACCTAAAGTTCTCGGTTTCCATTTTTTTGATTTATTTTGTCCTTCATTTTGTGTTTTTGCTTAATTAAGTAAACTTTCAAGCCAAACAAAAACATACCCATAAACTCTCACAATGTATTTTGAACCATTCAGCTGAAGTTGCTTTTAATTGAAACTATTGAAGGTTGAACCCCTCATCTCCACTCCCTGTCATGAGTAAACATGTGTAAGTTCCCCTTGTTTACTCATGACTTATCAGTTTCTAAACGTCTGCTGGATTTACTTGCACAAACGCGTGCCGGGTTAAATGCAATGTAAACAGAAAAACAAGCGAGAGACCTTGCTTGCAAACAAGGTAACCCTTGAATTCAAGGTGACTATCTGCTGTGGATCCAAAACGCAGACACAAGCATGTAGGTGCCAGCATCCTCGTTTCATCACCGACCCGCAGGCATGCACTGACAAGTCTCTCTCCCCTCTTCCCTGGCAAATAAAAAACAAAAAAAAATCTCTGCCAGTCTCTTAATGAAATGCTCAATTAGGGTCTTTAAATAGGTAATTATTCAGTACCTAATCCCTCAGCTCATGGGCCCCTATCTCATTTAGATGACACTAACGGGGGAGGGGCAGGCGCTTGGGCCTTAGCTTCTGTCATCAAAGCCCCTTGTGGTGGCACAGGCAGGCCTGTTAATGATAAGGCACATCCAGGCAGTCAGTCAGCGGCTCCCGGTGAGGCCCGCTGACAGCACGGGAGATGGCAATGTCAGGCTTGACAGTGTCTTAATCATGTTTGTGAGTGTTCGGGGGCGGATTGAGCGAGGTGGGGCGAGATTATACGGAGGCTTCTGAGAGGGAGTCTGACGAAGGGTGGGAAAAGCTCTCTATTTATGGCGTGTGTGAGTTCATGTACGTCTTTTTTCCACAATTACCACGCTTGATTTACATGGAAAAACCGACACAGAGACAGAAAAAATAAATCACTCCAAAATGTCAAACTGAGCACACAAACGGACACAACGGCTCTGATTTCTGTATTCTGACATTTGTCTGAAGGTGGCATTTGATTTGAATTTTAGTCTTCAAGCTGTGGCTGCAGAGCTGGATTATTTGTTCATTTTTCACCAGCATAATAAAATGTCTTGTTCGTGGAGTCACAATATACCATTCTCTGTCAGAGAACTATGCTTGTTTGGTTGCTAATGTTGCAACGGCAAGCATTAGTCTTGGTGGAACAACAAAGGGGGGAATTGTTGTTTGCCTTGCAGGTGAACCACTGCTTTACCCTCCACCAAGTTGCGCAAACACCCCCATCCCCTGTTTTTCTGAGAACAATAGCTTTTCTGAGCTGCAACACCTTTCAAGGACGTCCAAGGCCTAATGCAAGTTTAGCTTTTCAAATCTAATAATCCCAGCACCAACATCAAAGTGCTCAGTAAACTTCAGTAAGGATCCTTTAAATATTAAAACATCTCTCAGTCTGGGTCCTCTGATAGCCTTATCAGGAAATAGATGGAGGGGCAGAAAGAAAACAATTTAATCTCTGTGGATTCAGCAAAAACATATCTGTGATCATATTATTTCTGCACATTGTCCTCAGGCGGTGACGCTGATAAATTTTCATACAAAAAGCTTTGGTAAGCCATTGATTTGTGTTGACTCAGCTTCTTTAAAATACACAATCCCTGTTCATCTTAGTAAATAAGAATGTCATTAAAAAAGTTAATTTATTTCAATAATTAATTTCAAAAAGTATAGCTCATTTTTTATAGTCTTCATTGTATTTAATGCATTTATTTCTGTTTTAGGTAAGAATGGCTTATACCTAATGAACTCATTTTGTTAGGAAAAAGTGTTTATTGCATTAAACCAGTTTTAAAAAGTATTTAATATATTACGTTATAGCCAACACAATCATACAGACTGCTGATTCGACAGCTGTTCACCTGACTTTCATTGATACCCTCCATAAGGAGGAGTGCTGTGGCCAAGGGTCCTTAATGGTAAGTTGAGTGGAAGGAAAAATTGCGGTAGAATCCAACAGTCCAGATGAGCTGAATGCCCTACTAAGACAGCGTGGGCTTGCTGAAAACCGCAGTGCCAACACAGGCTGAAAGCCTTCATTGCATGCCACTATTAACTTAACTTGCATATAAGGGTTTTCACTTTTTAAATTCAATTACTGAAATAAATTAACTTCTCAGCAATATTCAGTTTCACTGAGATGCTCCTGACTTTATTATTTACATATAGGAAGGAACCATTGGTCTTTTATACCTACCCAATCATATGGATGGTCACTGGGGGCGGTGGAGTACATGCCTCACATGAAGCAAAAAACTATGCATACCCACCTAAGGGCCATTCAGAATGACCATTTAACCTAACATTCATGTTAGCACCTGTAGAAGACTCGTGAAAACTGGAGAAAAACAGGACAGCTCCACAAAGGAAAGACCACAGTCAAGATTCAAACCAGCAAACCTTCTTTCTTTCTGTGAGGCATCACTGTTAACCACCGTGGAGTTCTTAAAGGACAAACATGGCGTAACATTTAGGTCTCGGAAGGTTGAGTCAATTTTGCATTCAGATAATTGGAGATAAGCAGGATTTTAATTAATTTAATGCCCGATGAGTGTTGCATGTATGCCCCGGGCGCCCGTTTACATCCTTCATGTGTGCCTAAGTAGAAGATTTCCATACCAAATGCTTTGGCGTGTGTACAAAAGGCTCTAAATGTCAGAAGCAAACAATGCACCTCGGTGTCCAATTGTTTCAGCAGAGATAAGGAGGCATATTCTTGCTGACTTGTGTCATATGTATTGGGGGGGGGGTTCAACTCCCTTTGCTGAATTTTTCAGTTCTTCTCAGCAGAGCTCTGTAGCCATGTGCTCTGCCATGTCGGCAAGTGGCAGAGAGGAATGTTGTTTTGTCTGTTTCGGGGGCCCTCTGTACTTTCCATAAAGCGATGTGAGCTCTGGCTAGGAACAACCTCCCTCTCGCCCTCCTTGCTCTCTCTAATGTTCCTCTGCCTTCTGAAGGGAGATTATTCATCCTCCCACAGACCGTTGGTGTGCTGGGGGTAGGTGTCAAAGTGCCAGCAGCATGTGGCGTAAAAGGCTATGCGTGCTTGTACTCCGGCTGTATGCGTCTATCCGTGCAAATGAACGCCCTAGTCCATATTTCTTAGCGCGTCTGTGTAGGAGTGGTGCATTTTAACTTTAAAGCCGCATGTATTTCTCTGTATTCAACCCCGATCCCCAGCACGAGATTTCGAGGATGGGAGGAATGTAGTTCAATCTTAAAGTTTTACTCCGCTGTTGTCATTATTCCTTGCTATATTATCCATAACCTTTTGAAGTCTTTGATATTTTGTCACAATCACTTGTTTTAATCCGTTTTATTGGGATTTTATCTAAAATACAAACAGTGTTGTGCGTACTTGGAGGTGGAAGGAAAATGACTTTATTCCCCATGACTGTCAGACTTCAGTCTGTTTTATTGGGGTTGAATGTGATAAAACAAAACCAAGTCACAAGTCTGTATTGTTAGTGCCATTGTTGCTGCAGATAGGTCAACCTCCAGTTTAGGATTCCCAAAGCATTCCCAAACCATGATTCAGCCACTGCTATGTTTCGTTGTTGGGATGCTGGGTTCAGGATGTTAGTTTTTCTACCTCGCGACAAAATTTTAAAAGATTTTGAATATGTTCACAAGAAGCAGCAACATTTCCCTGTCATTTTCCCCTTCTATTCCTCCTTGTATGCAGACTCCGTCTGAGGTTGCAGGTACAAGCGAAGTGTGAAAATGCTGGCAGCGGCTGCCACACAACAATGCATCCTCCTCCCCTCTGCCATCTACAGTTTTTTCCTCCTCCTCCCTCTTCGCTCGCCACCTCTGGCTCGTTGCACCTCTTATCCATTTTATTTCCAGCCCTCAGCTCCGCCCTCTCTCCCTCTTTCCCTCTCTCTACCCCCCCCCCCTCTCAGCTTCATAATATGTAACATGATTTAGCCCTTCCCTGTTCATGCGGCGTAAATTTAATCCCAGCCATTCTAGGTTGGCTGCGGCTGCTGCTTTCCCCCCTTTTTTCTCATCTCTTCCCTCCTATCCTGACACACTCTTCTGCTCCCCGACACAATAGACTCCTCGAGATTCAGCCTGTTTGCATGATAACGCGTTCTTTCCTCACACCAATCGCTGATTCACAAGGTCAAGCACAACCCAAGTGGCACACGCTCGTCCTATAGAAGCCTCCCACGCCGTGACAAAACAAACAAAGCAGAAGAGGAAGGCCTCCCAAAAATATAAATGAATAGTTTTCAACGTCTGACTGAGCTCTGTGGCGGTTTTTATCTGTTGCCCATTGGAAAAGCATTAGAGGCATCTATTAGCGGCCGATAGGAAGCCTGTTTACCAGTGTCAACAAGGTCAGAGGAGGTGATCCAAACATGAAGACAGAGATAAACTAGGGTTGCTTTAAGTTCTCCAGTGTCCCCACAGATTGCCCAGTTAGCTCCATTCACCTTGGGTCGTGCTTTTGATATTGTTGGGGCACATTTAAAGGGAGCAGCATGGGGAATTATCAGTCACTATATCACAGGGTCAGGGTCTTGCACCCTGGGCCCGATCCATCTGAATCTGGCAGCTGGCGGGAGGAGGAGGAGGAGGAGGAGGAGGAAGCAGCTGAGGTAGAAAGATGAGGGGAAAGGCTAGAAGAGATGGCAAGATGGATCAGTTGGAGAGGAAATTCAAGGAGAGGATGTTGGAGACAAAGATTTTTTGTCAGAGGTAAAGTCAAGGTCTGCGTAGGGGGGCTCAACCTACTGCTCTAACAAGGTAGCAGTTTTCAAATCGTGAGTGCGCCATCCTTGACTTGAGCTTTTCATCTAAAATATGAACTCGGCACAGATTTCTGCTAGATATATGTAGACGCCTGTCTTCAGTCAATATCTTCAGAAGCTCACACCAGTATCATCCATCTATCTATCTATCTATCTATCTATCTATCTATCTATCTATCTATCTATCTATCTATCTATCTATCTATCTATCTATCTATCTATCTATCTATCTATCTATCTATCTATCTATCTATCTATCTATCTATCTCTCTATCTCTCTATCTCTCTATCTATCTTTCTATCTCTCTATCTCTCTATCTATCTATCTCTCTATCTCTCTATCTCTCTATCTCTCTCTCTATCTATCTCTGAACTAAAATGATCTGATACAGGTATTTACTTACTTTTTAACATTGTACAAGCTGCTGACACGGTGGTGGCAGCCTCATGTTTTGGGACTGCTTCACTGACAGTCGTACAGGACAAGTTGGATGAAATAACAAGATGGTTGGAACTTCAACTGCGTATTCCAGCTGGACAAAAATCCCAAACACAGAACAATGAATCAAGCTTCGGGTCTTCTGAAACCTGCTTCCTCAACCCTGTTGACGTTGTGTGGAGCACACTTAGGTCCGGTCTGCACCAGGAAACAAACCAACCAAAATTGTGTCAGAATTTTGTGGACGACTACAGACAGCGTGTGATTTCTTTGCAGCTTGCTCAGAAACATTCATCCCAAGATTTTAGATTGAATGCTATTGAAGCTGTATCACAGTTTCAATAAAATATAGGCAAGTTTCGGCTGTTTGTAGAAGAAAAATTATCCCCGAGGAGGTCTCAGCATTATCATTGGATCAATTACAGCTTTCACAACCTGTAACAACAGAACTTAATTGTATTTCTGCCACAACATTCCACCATTCAAAGGATTTCCTGGTAGAAAAATGGAAACTGTTTCGAAATCTGATAGTAATTTACCAGATGACACATGAGCGAGATGGGACTGTGATGGCTTCCATCCTATCGTCACAGCAGGTGCTTTTAAAGCAATTATTAGGCAAACAAATGCCACCAGACCCAATTAGCTTCCTGCTGCGTGCTTCATGTCAATGAATCTATTCACAAGAAAACGACATACAACCAAACTAAGGAAACAGAAGCAGCACTAGAAGCATTTTCTAGCAGAATTTATCAATGCCTGTAGTCTGAGGCTTAAATCCTTGTCTTCCTTAAACAAAAAGTCTGGCAGCGCCGACCCCCCCCCCCAAAGACCCTGAAAGGCTTGCTTCAGGGAGGTCAGGGGAGGCAATGGGGGGCAAGAGGTTGTTGGGAGGGCGGACGGGTTGAGTAAATAAGTCAGCACAGCAAAAACTCCTCTGATGTGCGGTTGTCAGGGTCTTTCATGTGGAGGATACACTGGAGGGCATAGCTTAGCCTAGCTTTAGGGATGTTATTACACATGCCGGCTGATCAAGAGCGATGTGTGAGAAACAGCCTTGTCACTCCGTCTTAAATCACATCAATGCGGGCAGAGGAAGAGATGTAAATGGAGGAAAAATCTACAGTGGAACATACGGAAGCAGAGGAATGAAGTTCGTAAAAGGAAAGGAAACAAAAGTTGACTAAAAAAAGATGAGGTACAAGATTAAAAATAGCACTGTCGTCAGAAAAACACACTAATATAGCCAAAATGTAAATAAAAGGATATTTCTGAGTGTAGGTCTCTGAAAGTGGTTTGCTCTGCTTTCAGTTTTTAGAGATGGGGTTCTGTGAAGCTATTAGCTGTCAGCATCTTATGTGTAGCAAGATTAACATTTATAACAAAGCCATTTTAGATATATATATGTATGTTAGGCAACTGGGGCGCAACTGCCAGTCAATGACTCCATGCAATCTACTGCGATTCCTCACAAAGACTAGCTAAACCTTTAAACAGATTGGAATATTTGTATTGAAATGATTTTCTTGTAAAGTACCTTGAGATGACATCTGTTGTGAATCAGCGCTATATAAATAAACTGAATTGAATTGAATAGGCCACAATTTGTAACAACTGTTTGTGTGCAGCAACAAGTAAGGAAGGCGCTGTGCCGCGTTACTCTGTGCTCCCTACAGTCAGGAAAAACTCTTTATTTCTTCAGGATGGACCCTAAACTGTAGAAACAACATAATGGCAAATGTTTGATAATAAAAATCTCTTAGTTTGACAGATTATTTTATTTATCCAATCTGAGGTCGAGCTGAGGAGTTTTTAAGAGTTCAAGTAAGATACTAAGTGTTCATAAGCTCCCCACAGAACACCCCACCACCACACCAAAAATCCAAACCCTATAAAATCTCAGCACACAGCCCAGCTGCAACTAGTTTTTATATATGTAAATATGTAGAAATGTGTATTTCTACATATTTAAAGTAATACTAACACTTCTAAGTCTCATCCACATTCTCTTTTAGGATTGAGTTTACAAACGAGTTGGTTGTCTGTTGTCTTATATCAGCATCAGTAAGCAGCCTCCAGACGTTCTGAGGAGAAAAAAAATAGAAAATCAGAGTGTGGAATGTAATTATTGCATTCTTTAACTTCTGTCTGAAGTCTGCAGGAAATGAAAAAAGTCCAGCCTCACAAAATTTGCTGTGCCTGGTTGGGCGTGATACTGATAATAATGCAGTGCTGCTTGCTTTTTGCTTCCTTTTTATTCGTGCTTTTTCTCCCCTTGCATCTATTTGGACTAATTACAGAGGATTTGGCCTTAATAGATTCAGTGGCATTGTTGCTGCTGCTTCGATGTGCGTTAAGACAACATACGTTACTCTGTTTCCTTTAACTTCGAATCAGTCGATGTATATGAGACTTAAACAAAGCCCCCCCCCCTTTTAAAAACCGCCTGGAGCCACAGTGCGTGGAGTTTCTCAGCTGGCACAAAGGACAAGGACAAAGTTGTACCGCCGGTAGGCTGAAAATGTAGCACGTGAAATTCGCTTTGTTTCAGATCCTCCATACTACAACAACCAACATAGAAATGCACGTTAGCTGCAAAGCCGACGCTATAAACTCAACGCTTCGGGACCCTCATAACTATTCATCCCACGTTTATCCCCATAATACGTTTATTGCTGTATGGCTGCAATATGAGATAAATATAACTGATTCTTTTGTTCTTTTTTTACTCCCTCAGTAATATTGCTCATCTAAAAAAGACCAGAATAGCAAACAAGCTCACTGAAATTAGAACGGCAGCCAGCCTTTATGTGGAATACAAACACACCACCCTCATTTTTTTCACATTTCTGATAAGAATCACCAGGAAGGAGAGAGAGAGTAGACAGTTCAACAGCTTCTTTCTTTTTCTCCCCCCTACCTCCTCTTTTTCTAATTAACATGGTGCATGTTGTCAGGCTTTGTTTAATAATGCATGATTGCTATCAGCAGCGAAATCCTTTGAATGTGGCACTACTGAATGGGAACACAACAATACCACCAGGGGCTCAGGAAGAAAGACAAGATTGTTTATTTTTTCTTTTTTCTAATGTAATAAATCTTCAATGGAAAGTGAACGTGTTGCATGCAATGCTCTGTGGTGAAGAAGTGCAGCAACCTCAGTGGGACTCACCATAGCCAGTTCTTTCTGTTTCCAGAGTCAAAGCAGCTACTCTGACAACAAAAGACTGATGTCGTCATGGTTTTTGAGATTTTTGTTTGTTTGGAAAAACTTACAATATATCTGAAGCATTTCTGAGCCAACCTTGAACGTTTAGGTAAATGTCTATCGACGGTTTCAGTTAAAATCAGTATTGGAAACTGAGATTTACTCTATATCGGGATATCGAAAAAAAAGCAGACATCAAACATCACTTATATTAATGAATTGAAAAGAAGCATGGGATGATACAGTAAACATTCTTCCTTTTGGTCTACACTCAAAAGACTGTAGCAGGAAACTAAGATCAGGTACACACCATCCCCACAGTGAAACATGGTGGTGGTAGTGTCATGTCACCCAATGCTTTCCTTTAGCAGAAACAGGAAATCTGGTCAAAGTTGATTGGAAAATGGATAAAGCCAAATACAACCTGTACTAAAACCTGATAGAGGCTGCAAAAAATCTGAGACTAGACTGACTGTTCATCTTCATGCAGTTCAACAACTTCCAACAACCAGAACTACAGTGAAATGTAGTCAAACTTCAGACCTAAATCCAATTGAGAATGTGTGGCAAGACTTAAAGGTAAATATTCACAGATGCCTTCTATCTAAAGTGATTGAACTTGAGTTTTCCTACAAAGAAGAATCAGCAGAAATGTCAGCCCCTATACGTCCTAAAGTGGCATATAGATACCCTGAAAGACATACAGCTGCTATTGTCCATTGTGGTTAAAGGTGGTTCTATTAAGTTTTGGCTTTATTTGTAAAAAAAGAAAAAAATTCTACTACTTTGTGTTGGTCTGTAACAAAAATTACAGACAACATACCTTGAAGTTTGTGGCTGTAACAGGACAAAATGGGAAAAGGTTCAAGAACCATTAGTACTTTATTTTCATTTTGATTCCACTTAATAAAAAAAAATACAAATAAATAGTGACTTTTAAAATAAATGGTGTCAGATTAGCCCTAGAACAAAATGCGGTCACCCGTAATGTCGCAAACGGAGTTCCAGAACCTGCCTTGTGCTTTCATAAGGCAGGCTTCACCTGAGACGTGACATTTGGTATAGCACTTTTTCAGTCAGAGCACCACAAAGCGCTTTACACTACTCCTCTGCTAGCATGTACACATGCAACCTCTACATTCTGCCTCACAAATGGCTTGCCGGTGAACCCATCCACCCCTGATTAGGCAGCAGGATGGTGCCCCTAATCTGGGGGAGGTTCGCCATGTCTTGTGGAACCGAACACAACTTAAGTGTGACTTGGGCAGGTTTCTGAGTGGTATGGAGAAGTGTCTCAAATCACATCAATTGATAACTTCAACACAAATGTGATGAAATTTGAAAAGGCTGAACTGATCTGCAGACTTCAGCTGTGGGTAGTTTCATTAGAAGTGTCAATGTTTCCTAAATACAACTGGTTAAAAGAGGTTGACAGAATAGCACGGCTTTCAGTGTCAGCTGTTGTTTGTTGGCCTTAATCCTCCTCTGCTGCTAAAAGATCCAGCTAAGGTAATTCAGGTATCAGTATTCTCCTGGACACCTCTGTGTAGAGCTTTCCTGGGTAAGCCCCACAGAACTTGGTGAAGGGTCTACACATCCCTTCTTAATCTGAGAAAACTTTTGTATCCCCCAGAAAGAGCTGCAAAGGGTCACTGGGTAGGGGGATATCTGGGTTCCCCTCTCGGACCTGTTACTTACACCAGTGGTTCACAACCTGGGGTCCCTAGAGATTGCAGGGGGGTTCGCACAATTTTGTGGTTGTGAGGTTACCAAAATTATATTTGTAAATATTCAATTTATAAAAGCCGGAAGGAAAATGATTTATATAGCCTACAGTGTAAAACAAGAAGAATAAGAACAAAAACCTACAATTGCTCTTTATTTTTTGCAAATGGTTTTTGTAATCACTTTCTAATAAAACCAGTTAACAGCAGCCCCGGTTCTGCACTAGAAATAATTTGGTGGAGGAATTTTTTACGTGGGAAAACAGGTGGAAAAAGTCTCACTTTGACATTCTCACATATGTATCTTTATTTAAAAAGGTGCAAATTGTGCCAAGAGAATGATTCTGTATTTAGACTCCATCCATTTGAGAAGCTGCTGGCTTTCTGGCTGTTGTCTTATCACACCATAGCACATTATGAAGGAAACTGCCCGAAAGGATTAACAGCATATAAGCACCAGTCCTCGCAGCTATGATTTCTGTGTGATAGTGTCTGTGGTTTGAGATTCTCCTCATATTTTCTCACATGGCACAGCCTTTTAGTTGTCTCCCTGCTTGTTACACAACACACAGATGGTTGAGTTAGCCTCCATCAGCGAGTTTGCGTGTGTGTGCGTGTGTGTGTGTGTGTTATTGGGATTGCTGAGTGCTGCAACTTCCAACCTCATGCCATGCCGTTCTGTAGATCCACACTTCATCAATTAAATCAAAGGCAATCACTTAGCTTTGGAGGGGCAGAGCGGTGAAACGATAACCCCAAAGAGACAGACAGCTGCCCTGTAGACGGATCGAACTGCAGCTTCGTCCACTCCATCTGCTCAGGAGGGGGTTTTATTGTTGTTGATCTGAATCCAGTGCATACAGCTGTGAAAAGTCATCCCAGTGTTTCTCAGCAGTATGTGTATTCACAGCTCTTGAACTTTTTTCAGATTTTGTCACATTATAACCACAACATATTTTAGTTTCATTGTATTCAATGAACTGCACAGGTATTTTTGACAAAGGGTTTTCCAGATATCTGCAAAATGGGGCCTGTATTTGTATGGGTCCCCTTCACTCTGATACCCCCAAATTTAATCCAGTGCTACTTTTTGCCTTCAGAAGTAATCTAAAACTAAATAGAGTCCACTTGTGCGTAATTTAATGTTCAGTGAAGAACACAGAGGTTTGTTGGAAAACATCAGTGAACAAACAGCATCACGGAGACTGAAAAGCATACCAGACGGGTCAGGAATGAAGTTGTGGGGAGGTTTATAAAATATTAATCAGAGAAGCAGCCAAGAACCCTATAGTAACCCTGGAGAAGCTGCAGAGATCCACAGCTCAGATGGGGAGATTATGCTGAAAGAATTAGTAATAGTTGTACACTTCACAAACATGGTATTTAAGACTAGAAGAAAGCCATTGTTGAAAGAAAACCAAAGTCCCGTTTGCAATTTGCCACAAGCCATGTAGGGGACAGAAAAAAAATGTGAAAGGTTAGCTAGTCATGAGTCAAAAATGTAACTTTCCACATGCAAAGCGCTATGTGAAGTAAAAAAAAAAAAATTACATTCTGAACACATCATCCCCACTGTGAAACATGGTGGCAGCATCATGCTGTTGGGATACTTCCCTTCAGCAGCAACAGTGAAACTGTTTAGAATTGACGGGAAGATGGATGGAATTTTTTATTCACAACATTCAGACAAGCAGACATGAAGGCCGCTAGGTCAGGAATCGAACCACGGAAGACCCAATACTGACAATCCTGTGAGAGAACCTGTTAGAAGCTGTACAAGACTTCAGATTAGAGTGTAGGTTCACTTTCAAGCAGGACAGTGACCCTGTGAATGTACAGCAAGACCTGCAATAGGATGGTTTAGATCTATACCTCATTATCTCTTGGGCTCAGTCAAAGACCAGACCTACATCCAATTAAGAATCTATGGCAGTACATTAATGTTCACAAACGCACTTGATTGAATCTGACTCGGCTTACACTATATTGCTGTAGCGAAAAAGTACACATGAACTTTCCATTTCTGGATGCGCAAAGCTGGCAGAGATGTACCCCAAAAGATTTGCTGCAATTTCACACCGCACAATGATCTGATGCTCTACACCAGTTGTCACGTAAATTCCTTGTAAAACACATTTACAGCAAAGATTGTGTACGCAATGTAAAAAAAAGTGAAAAAGCTCAAGGGATGTGAGAACGTATGCAAGGCACTCTCCATTCATGCATAGACATTACCGACTGTGAGTGATGGTGGCATTGTAAGCGATAGAAGAGATAGCCTAATATTGATTCCCATCATTGTTGTGCCCCATCCACACACACACACACACATCCTCACTGTTCTCACACAGGTAGTCGTATCTGCCCCCCCCCCCCCCCCAAAAAAGCAAATTGACTGTGACAGGTATGCTCGCTATCTTCCAATCCTTCCGCCATTTACAGCCCACGTGAATGAAGGAGGGAACACCAGAAGTGGGAGAGAGGATGATTGGTAACTGGGAAATTAGGCACTTTGTCACCATCGCGCTTGGAGATTTGGCTTCAGGGTTCATTTCTTCCTCTTCTATGGTGGTCAAATCTGCAGATAAACAGCCAGCTAACCCAAAAACATCACACAACTTTTTAAGAAATCTGACAATGGCCTCCTGGCAGTAACAGCTGAAACAACGCCTCCTTCTAAAAACAACGCAGGCGGACTCGCCAGTTACTAACCCCCTCTCAGCCACCCCCGCGACTACAGTGTGACGCTCAGATTAGCCAGGAGCTGTGTTATGAGCTGAAGCCTACCGCAAAGCATTCATCACTGAGGATCAAGCTCAGGCTTAAGCAAATGGATGACAAGGGATAGGAGGCAGGTGGCAGCTAATACCAGTTCACTGTATCTCATTGATTTTCCCCGCCGCGTAGCGCCCCGTCGATAACAGGCTGCAACATGAAAGGAAAACGGCACGGCCACTCTGTCTTAAAGATTTTATTTGGTGTTTGTGCTGCACTGGATAAAAGAGAAGATCTGTTTGTGTGTGTGTGTGTGTGGGGGGGGGGGGGGGGGGGGGTTAGAGCTAATAAAGTGTGTTCTTTAAGGGGTGTGATATGAAACTACGATTAGCTTCAGGGTAACTTTATTATAACAAAAAGTGCATTAATGTCTAGTTTCTGTAATTTCTGCTAAATATTTAAACTTAAGATGATTTCTCAGGCTGTTATTTATTAGCAGCCGAGTTCCCTCTGTGATCTAAATGCTCTTTAATTATCCAGCTTGTTTGATTGGCACTCGTGACCTAAGCTGTGAAGACAAAAATCAAGTCGACTTGCCCTTTTATCTGTGGGATTTTTCCCTTTGCTTGCACTCACTATCGGTCTCTCATGCACATATGCATTCGTGTGAAGTGACTATTCCATTTAGAGAACTGTCAGAATATACCCTGTGAGCACATCAGGCTGTTCCTATCCTCTGTCAGCTCCAGCCGAGCCTGTGTGGGGGTATGTCAGAAATGTGCAGGGATAGATAAAACCCGTGGAGCCAAACAGCTTTGTTTCATTCATTCTTTCTCCCTCTCTCTCTCTCTCTCTCCCCGTCTTCCCTTCCCTCCCTTCTCCATCTTCTTCCTCCGTCCTTCCCTTCCCTCGCCTTGCGCAGGCTGTGAATACCCTGCATCTGAGAAATCAGACCAGACTGACTCACAGGGCTCTGTGAGCCAGTGCCACCGAGGCTGCCAAAGCATGCTGGTACCAAGCTGTCCCACCATGCACAGAGCCAGACCCACAATGCTGCTGCTGCTGCCGCCGCTGCTGCTGATCCAGAGTCTGCTCATCCACCTCGCCGACGCTCAAAGTAAGTGGACCGTACTCTTTCACACAAGGGGTGGGGGGAGCCCGAAGGAGGAATCCCGCTGAGCTGGGAAAAGGTCTGAATGTTCTGTTTTAAATGTCCTCAAACACAAAGAATGGCTAAAACACACTTCGAGCATCAATGTGAGCATGAAACATGTTCAACTTGCTCCTAAAACAGACACGCTGAGGAAATGTTCAGTGGTGAAATTTTGGAATCTTCTTACAACTTCCAAAGAAATATAAAATGTATGTGTAATTGGATTAATCATTAAGTAAGGTTTGGTTATTGGCATTGAAAGTGTTTATTCCCCTTTGCACTATAAACAAAGCCCCTAAGAGAAAACATGTTTTCAGACATTTTTGTACATAGGTTTTCACACCCATTCAACATTTGGTAAATATGGTTAATTGGACCGGAACAGACTGGTCTACATAGGGTTTCACAGTTGCCATCAGAGCAAAAACAAAACAGTGAAGCCGGATAAATTCTGTGGAGTTTAGAGACCGGACTGTGTCAAAGCACAAAAGATAGAAAAGAAAAACCTTCAACAGACTCCCACACTAGACATCCCAAAAAGCTCTGCGGTGCCCGTTATTGAGAAATAGACATTTGTAACCACCAGAACCTTCCCTACAGTAGATCTCACTGTTCTACCAAACTTAGTAAGAAGGGCAGAAGGGCGTCGGTCAGAGAGGTCACAGAGAACCTTGTTGACCCTAAAGAAGAGGTTCTATCTCCCCAAGTGGAGATGAATCCTTTGAGAAGGTCAACTATTACTAACACACTCTGCCAGTCAGGCCTTTGGGGTAGGGTAGCCAGAGAGAAGTCACTCCTCACTACAAGGCACATGGCAGCCTGCTTAAATGATCTATATAAATCAACTTGGAGATTGTCGTACCAGGAGAAACAAAATTCTCTGGTTTGATGAAGCTCCAAGCAAAAAAGGGACTCCACGTCACCTGACTAACACCAACCCTACAATAAAAGATAGTGGTGGCAACATCATGCTGTGTGGATGTTTTTATGCAGCATAAAATGACTGACTAGTCTGCATAGAGGGTGACGTGACAATCGTCAGATATGGAAAGATCACAAAGGAGCAAAAAAATGACCAAGATTTGCACCAAAGAAACCATTAACAAGGACCCATACACTCTCATTTTTTTCTCAACATGTAATTAATTTGATAAAAAGCCTAAAAGGAACCTTCATAATTTTAGGACATTTAAATCATTTCTACTCCATGAACAAATATTACCGCAACTGCTGCATGTAATGAAACAACACATTTGAATGTCTTCTGTTACGGCAAATTAATTGAACTAAAAGTGTTTGTCAAGGTTTAAAATGAAGCGTTTTCAACGCTGATGGCTGATGGCCTAGGAAACAGATTAGGCATTTAAAAATCTTTAACAGTTCTTAGTTGGTTCAACTACAGTACATCAGGGGGATTCTTATTGAGAAGAAAATCTTACTGGGGAGTTTACAGGAAATATTTAGTATCATAAAAGTCATTGGAGGAACAAATACCACAGTTCTTCAGTATTTGAACAAAAAAATTAAAAAGCACAATAAGCCTTTATTGTTGTTTTTAAAACAAAAAATAAGGTATTTTCAGACATATGTAAACTTAAGTGAATGTCAAGAATAAACACAGGTTTTGGGGGTAGCCTTCAAGTAAAGGTACTTATTGTACAAAATAGTATATTTTTTTGGCATTCTGCTCCACATAGAGCAACGGCGAAATGATTACTTAAATCCTAGAGGCAAAATCTCTCTGATGCTTCGTTTATGTCCTCAAGAGTAACTGGATCGGTTTTTCACGCGGTCTTGTTTTATAGGGAGAGTATTTGCAGACGCACAACAGGCTGCTGTTTACATTATGTGTGATGAAGAAAGAGGGGAGATGACAAGAAGAAAATGTAAGAAAAAGTCCGCAATTGCTGAAGGTTTGGGGCCATAACAAACAAGAGAGAAGCAAATGCACTGTACATAGGCTGAATTAGCATTGCATCACTGGAGCAACAGGTTGATGGATTTTCCTGACTCATTAGGGACAAACTGCATTACACACAGGAGCTTGTATGGCATCAAATGAGGACCTGCAACATCCTGGAGCACAAGCAGGCATCCTTCAACCATCTTCGAGAGGAATCACACTGTTACACCTAAGGGCAAACTGGAGATGCATGCACATGGATAAAAGGTGGAAACTCCCTGCAGAAGGAATCAAATCCAGGATCTCCTTGCTGTAAGGCAACAATGCTGACTCCCACCCACCAAGTAGCCCATTTACTCATATGTGACGTGTAAATAACTAAACTGACTGTAGATGGTGGGCTGAGGAAGGCGCGTCATGTGAGCGGGCACAGCTCTGAGGAAGAAAAGGGGAGGCAATGCTGTCCTTGCAGATTTAGGCTGGAGGAGTTAAAGGGAAACTGCAGCCCCAACTGGTACGATAACGAGCTGCTGTTAGCTGATCAGTAAGGTTATCTGCTCCTGTAGCTGATAAGCAGTTGGTAACAGACATGCAGAGTTTTGGCTTAAAAACTTAAAAACTGTAGTTTTAAAACAGTTACATTAATAAATGTGATAGGTGGGTCTCCTTTAGTTTTCCCATCTTGTCTGTTCATGTTTGTCTTACACACTTAGTTACTACTCCGTGTCATAGAGAGATATAAAACTCTGCTCTGTCCTTGACTTTTTGTGGCACCTCACTGAAAGTACTTCAAACTACAGGATCAGTATGACAGGACATTTTAGTCGTTTGGAACCCATTTTACCTGTTGTAACTGTATAAAACTTTGGTATATCTGTAAGCAGCACATTCCTTTTATAAAGATTTTATATACAGAAATTCAAAAGAGGTTATTTTACAGAATGATAAATATTATTACAGGAGAGTTGAACAAAAGCAGAATATCTGATTTAAAAAAATCTCATATCACCCTTTGCTCTTTAGCTTAGATAGTATGGCTGAAGGTGTTTCTTATATGTTCTTCTTTTTTTAAACACATCTATATTTCCCACTGACCAAACTTCTCATCTCACTAAAGCTCAAAATATGTTCCTGTCCTTATTTTCTAACACCCCCATTGCTTTTTTTTTTTTCCGGCCTGAGCCAAGAATATCACAATGAGAAATCTTCTGAATTGAGTTACTCGACATCAGACACCTGCTCAGTGATGTGTGACAACAGTTTTCAAACCTCATTGAGCTTTGGTCCTACACCAAGGATCCCACCCCCACACCTCCTCATCATCCCTCTCTTTCTTTTAGCAGGGAGATCCATGAATCATTAGCTCCATAGTGAGATGAATAAAAATTTTATTGCTCCCTTTTGCACTGACTGAAATCCCCCCTTGGTTCACCCAAACGTCTCCGACCGACTGATTGAAGGGATCATTCACCCAAGGTCATATACAACAGAGCTACGCAAAGTGAAATTGATGGGCAAAATTTTTAACTTTGTGCTTGAGAAATGTTCCCTGCAATCTCTTCAAATGGGCTTTATTTTTCTTCTTCCCTTTCCCACTGCTACATATGTCTCTCAGCAGGAGAGGAACAGCAAGGTGTTACTGTGTATTTCTACTTTTATACGCTGCTCTGGAGATTTATAGACATGGTCTCGTTTATGGGAACTTTGCAAACAATACACTATATTGTCAAAAGTATTCTCTAACTTATCCAGATCATTGAATTGAGGCGTTCCAATCACTTTCTTGGCCCCAGGTGTATAAAGTCCAAGCCCAAGGCATGCAGACTGCTTTTACAAACATTTGTGAAACAATAGGTTGCTCTTAGGAAGTCTATGAATTCCAGTGCGGCACCTTTATAGGATGCCAATTGTAAAATAAGCCCAATCAGGAAATTTTCTCCTAACTAATATTCAGAAGTTGAAGGAATTGGGAATGACAGCAACTTGGCTAGAATGGGGTGGCTTGTAAAATCGTGGAGCTGGGTCATAGGATCCTGAGGTGAATATTTGCTAACTTTCTGCAGATTTGGTTCCTGCTAACCTTCTAATCTCATGTGGCCTTCAGGTTAGCTCAGGAACAGTCCATCTTCTTTTTTTAATGGGTTTCTATCGCAGGGCAGTTGCATCCAAGCCACACATGGGTATAAAGCATATTGCCACTGGGCTCTAGAGCAGTCTATGGAGTGATCAATTATCTCTCATCCTCTTTCTGGGTTTGGCAGTTATCAGGAGAATAGTATTTGCCTGAATGGGTTACTTGTGTAAAGTTCAATGGAAGGAGAATTATGCTTGGGGGTCTTATTTTCAAGAGTTGGGCTTGGTGAAAGGAACTCAAGGGTTAGCATATACAATTATTTGGGACAGCTTAAAGTTCCGTCCTTGAAAAAATTTGAGATCGGCCCCTTCCTGACGAATTTGCACCAATGCACAAAACAAGGTTCATAAAGACATAGATAATAAGCAGGTTTGATCTGGAAGAATATGACATTCCTGCATCCCAAGCCAATCGAACACCTTTGAGATGAATTGGAACAGAAACTGAGAGCAAAGCTTTCTTGTCCAACATCAGTATCTGACCTCATCAATGTACTTCGGGAAGAACCTCTTCCCAGAAGAGTAAAAAGCTGTTATAGCTGGCTAACATATAAACCCTATGGATTAGGAGGGTGATGTAACTCACGCTTATGTGTGTGAAGATGAGCAACAACCTTAGGGAATATAAGTACATAACAGAGGAAGTTATATTTTCTGAAATGGCCATGTTCCAAAGCCTAGCTTAAATTAAAATAACAGCTGCCACCATTCAGACATTCCTCTGTTGCATTTGAGCCCAACTGTAACAGAGAGCTGCACAACTGTACTTGGCTCCCACCACCCCCAAAAAAACTCGCGGCTAGTTTCCTTCCTTTAGACGTCTGATCGCCTGCAGCTGCCGTTACCCTCACACTCTACTTTTAACAGCTGTGCTGGAGCATCGTTTTCGAGCCAAAACAAACGTCGCATGAGGGGAGTCGCGGCGGCAGCTGTCTGTCCTTGACGGAAGGGGTGTCTGGAAGTTCGGGGGGGGTGTTCATCACCAGGGTGAGGTGTGCAGGTCCTGTCTGAAACTAGCCAGGAATATGTGTAGTAATCCATAAAAAAAGAGGGATTTATGTTTAGTCTTTGTTGCTGTGCTGCCTGATCTCCCAGGTTTTCCAGCTTCCCTCCATTGTTTTTCTTCCCAATCGCTCTTTCTTTTCTTTTTGTTTTGTTTTTTCAAATTCTGTTCTGTTTTTTTTTCCTACCCGCATCTTTGTTTTTCTTCTACGTCTTTTGCTCGGCTGTTTTGGATGCTCTGCACCAGCCCCCATCCAGCAGCTCACAGGAGCGTTCATTTCCTCAGCTTTTCCGCTGCATAAGCATATCCAGCCCAGACGGGTTCAGACTTTTTTTCTTTATGTACAAAGGACCTCGATGCGCTGAAATGCGACGGCGTGCCTGAAGAGAGAACGGGGCTCAGCGTCCGAACCAGATCCATTTGGGTGTGAGTAACATGGAGGCCGAGTCTGCCTGCTCAACAGATGGCACGATTCATCGTTCGGCTTCATTTTAAAATAAAATGGCATAAGACCTACTCAGTGAACATTTTTGTGATGAGTCTTACAGTTTATTGCAAAAGTGTCCCTAATTTAACTTTTTCAAATATTTCGACATTAGAACCATAAACTTAAATGTGTTTTATTGGGATTTTATCTTGCAGACCAAGGGAAAAAGAAAAAATATTTATGGTTTTTTAAAAAGTGTGTCATTCCTTTACATTGAAGCCCCTTAACTCTGAGACTCCTAAACAAAATGCCTTCAGAAGTCATTTTATTACTAAACACGATACATCTGTGGTTTCTCCCTATAATAAATCTAACAGCTCTGTGAAGACTTTAGAGGTAGTTAGAGAACAATCAATGTAGACCAAGGCACACAGCAGACAGTTTAGGGATTAAGTTGTTGAAAAGTTCAACAGTAAGGTAATAAAGCAATATCACAGAGCACTTTTGAATCCATCATCTGAACGTATGAGAGGTTTAGCACAAGTAAGAACCTACCAAGAAATGGATTTCCACCTTAACCGACATGTTGAGGAGAACAATAACAAGAGGAGAAACCAGGAGGCCCATGGTAACTCTGGGGCAATTGCAGAGATCCTCACCTCAGGTGGGAAAATATGTTGACAGGACAACTATTAGTGATGAACTCCACAACATTGGTCTTTATGGAAGAAAAACAAGAGGAAAGCTATGTTTGAAATGAACTTCTACTTATTTAGTTTACATCGAGCCCTATAGTGGCCTCAGCAAACACACTGAAGACGGTGGTCTGGACAGATGAGACATAAATTGTACTTTTTTACTTTTATTAGTAAAACAAAGGTAAAACCACATCTGATTTTTCTTCCACTTCACAATTTTCCACCACTTTGTTTCTTTATCAACTAAAAACCTAATCAAAATGGTTTGTTTGTAAAAGCAGTGACTCATTTTGGGAATGTAGTGAAATTATCATTTAAAACCTTTAAACACATTTAGAAGGTTATGTTCAATTTGTTTTCTCTGATAATATTTTCTCTTTGGCCATTTGTCCGTTGTTTTCCCCGTTTCTTTTTTCCCTTTACAATTCCTCTCCCCTCCTTCCTCTACTCTTCAATTGTGGCATGTTTAATTTGTGTGGCAAATTGGGGATGGCGATGGTATGAAAGAGGGGCATAATTGTCTCTGGTGGGCTGAGAAGAGCAAACACAAGAGAGGCAGCATATAATTTATACCTTGCACTATGGGTTGATGCCAGCAGAAACCATCTTAGATGACAGAGGTATTGAACAATATGAGTCAGATTGCATTTTTAGGTAAATCCAGCCTCAGGAACCATTTGAGGCCATCTTGTGCTGGACCGTGTCAAACGTGGGCCTAATAGCGTTTTAATTGATTACTCACTTTGCTGGTGGATGGCATGGTGAGTCACAGTGAGCCAGCATGATTCCCTTTAACACGTCAAATGAGTATTGACAGACTCTCCCAGCCTCTCGGCATGAAGACGTTAGCGCCCACAGCCCATCTCTGTCTCTGTCTCTCTCTTTCATGGGCAAACCAGAGCAGAACAAGCACTACCAACATCCACACCAGCTTAATGTATTAGCAAGCAGTGCTTTAGATCCAGGAATCAAAGGTGGACCGCATGGGATAAAATCAGCAGATCATCTATTGATGTTCTCTTGATCCGCCGCAGGGTGAAAAAGGCAGAACAGAGAAGTGTGACAGCAGAATTATCTGCATGTTACAGCCACAATGAGGAATTAAGACAAATCTGTCTCTATACTACATGAGTGCATCCTTGTTTCATGATTGCATACTCATACATCTCTTTATTTATTTTTTTTTTGGAGGGTGGTGGTTGTAGATGTGACAAACCAATTAGTCATATACTGAGGTGCAATGCAATAGTTTCAATACCATCTAGGGGACAAAACTAAGTACATTCTTGCTATTTTCATAGGATTCAGCAGAGGAATTTAATCCACTTGTTTATATGATAATTTGGTGTAAAAGTAAAGGTTTTAGTATTTCAATGCTCTGAAGTATTCAAATGCGTAAGACATAAGTCAGGGTGTAAAGACCTTAGCAGTGACCTTAGAGAAGCAGTTGTTGCCCATCAATCTGGTATAAGTTGTAAGATCTTTAAAAATAAATAAGTCCATCATTCTACAAAGAGATAGATTATTTATGCATGAGAAACATTTAAAATGGTTGCTAATCATCCCACGCGTTGAAGTCCAGGTAATTTACCACTAGTTCAGACTGTTTAGTGCTCAGAGAAATTGCAACAAAAAACCCCCCAAGAACTTCATCAACTCAACAGACTACTGGTCTCCGTTAGCATGGTAAAACATGTCACAGCACAGTCAGCATGCATGCTCAGTATGAAGGATTTCTGCAAATCAACAACACAATGCAATCTGCTGGGTTTCCTTAGGGAAAAAAAACTTTTTTAACTAGTTTAAACAATGAACTGAGCTTGATGCACTGGTAAATAGAATCATTTGTTATATGTATGTTTGATTAGATTGAGTTTTTTCTTTTTTTGGAAAGTGCCTTGATGACATTTTTTGTGAATTGGCACAAACTGAATTGAATTTAAATGTAGTTTAAATTAAAAAATACATAAAAAGAATGGCTTGTTTGTGAGAGAAAATCTCTTCTCTCTGAAAAGGAATATGGCAACATGACTTTGGTTTGCAAATTTTGAGATCAGTGAACAACATGCCTTCTGAAATCATCTCCTTTGCACATATGAGACCAAAATAGCTATGTTTGGCCATAATAGAATTGAATTGAATTGAACATCCCTTTATTAATTCATGGTGTAGCAGCAGCAAAGTGACAAGCAATCAAAGCATGTAGATTCACATGAGAATCTAAGAACTGAATTTTAAAAATAACATAGAGTAAGAATTAAATTACAACACTAAATACTGTGCAGTTCTTAAAAAGATAAAATTAGTATATTCCATTTAATATGCTAGTTTTACCTAATGTGCTATAATGAACAGGAGCACATTCGGTAAAAATAGCATATTAACAGCATATTTGTTTAAACTCCTCATGCATTTACCATATTATTTTATTTCTATAGCATACTTAAACAGCGCAAGGGCCAACCAAAGTGCTTAACAAGGAAAAAAATAACATTTAAAAACAAAGGATAGAAAAAGATAAACTAATCAAGACATAAAACATGATAAAAGAAAGAAAAAGGCAAAAAGGTTATTAGAAAGTATTAAAAGGCAGGGAGTAAAAATGGGGTCTTAATCAAGACTTAAAAGTAGCCAGCGAGGGTGATAACTTAATATGGAGTGGTAGTTGATTCCAAAGCATAGTTGCACATATCGAGAAAGCCCTGAGGGAACGTAGGGGAAAGCAAATCTGACAAATAAACCAGTGCGAGGCCATCAAGGGGTTTAAAAACATACAACAAAATCTTAAAATCAATTTGGAAGTGAAAAGGGGAACCAATGTAGTTTTTCCAGAACAGGAGTAATGTGCTCGCGGCGTTTATTGCTGGTCAGAAATTTGGTTGCAGCATTCTATACAAGTTGGAGACGTGCAAGGGTGGTTGAGTTTATTCCATAAAGTATGGAATTTGAAAAGTCGAGAGATAATAAAAGCATGCACAACACTTTGTATGCGATGCTTTTTTTAAATCGGCTTAAGTTTTGAAAGCTGCCGTAGTTGAAAAAAGCACGACTGTACGATCCGATTAACATGCAGGTCCAATTTTAAGGAGGAATCCATTATGACCCCAAGGTTAGAGACCTTGGTTTTCAGACTGGATGGAGCAAACGGAGGAATTTGCTGGGGGCACGGTGAGGATTTAGGGCTTAAAATGATGACCTCCCTTTTATCCTCATTTAAGAGGAGAAAGTTTGTAGCCAGCCAGGATTTTATAGCATTGAGGCAGGCTGTCAAAGAATGAAATAAATCTTCAGATTTCACGGAGGCATAGGGTTGGCAATTGTCGGCATATAAGTGATAACGTACATTATGTTTTTTTTAAATGTTGCTTAAAGGAACATGGGGCAGGATTTGTAAATAAAATAAACATCCATGTCCAGTTTTTTAATGCTGTTGGGTGATGAAGCGTTATAAACCAAAAAGAATTAGCCCACCCACGTATCGCTCCATTTTCTTAAACTGGCTGTGTGCTGCAAAATGTGCTGCAGTTCGGGGCCCGAATTTCCCGCGCTGTCGTACGGATGTGACGTCAATTGACACGGCTTGCGCGTTCTCCACAGCGTTAAAAGAGGAAGAAAAATGGTTGCAGACCTCCACTGATTTAATTGTGAGAATGGATTCTTCTCTTCTGCAACTGGGAAACGACCAAGGACGACTCACAGCCCACTAAAAAGTGGCACTAAGAAAAAGAAGTATGTCACTGTGAAGACGTATGTTTTTTTGTGAAGCGTTTATGTGCGCTCCCGTGCGGCTGGCTGCAGTTACTTGCAGTGCCTGCTGCGTCACTCGTGAGTTTCGTTTCTTCATTCTGCCCCATGCTCCTTTAACGGTAAGATGTATAAATTAAAAAGTAGAGGTCCCAAAATGTAAAAAAATTGTTAAACACAGGGGTTGAGGGGTAATGATTTGGGATTCTTTTGCGGTCATAGGAATTGGTCATTTTAGAGTTATTCTTTACAACAGTGGAACCTTGTTCCACACTGGGTCACCAACAGGACAATGATCCCAGATACAGCAGCAATTTTGCAGCAGAATGGTTTAAAAAAAATATTTTTTTCAATGGTACAGTCAAAGCCCTTTGACTGTACTTTAATCTGATCAAAATTGTGTTTTAGACAGATGTGTGCTCATAAACTTAATTGAAAGGACACATGCATGAGAAAAAAATGGAAATGGATAGTCTTTTAGAAAACAGTTGCTTTAAATTACATGTTCCGTAGTTGGCTTTGAAAGCCATTTATGGGATGTATTTTTCTCTCAATTTGCATTTAAAACCACATTTTTTTTTCGAATAAGCGCTAATTTATTGCTTAGCAGTCAGCACGTAGATTTTTGTTGTCTTTCCATTTGAAACAAAACAATAAAAAAACAAAAACTGAAATTACATTTCTCTGGCCAGTACATGGCTGAAATATCATATTAAGGCCTTGTTCACACGTAGCCGGTTATCTCACAAAACAAAGATCTTTTCTATGATTTGGCCTGTTATCCACACAAAAATGCAGATTTAGTAGCGAGTTGGAGTTGGAATAGCAAGTGTTTACAGCCTTTTATCAGCTAAGTGATTTGTTAGCTTAGCATTTAGTTAGATTCTTTAGCACAGCTAAAACAAACAATTTTTTGAATTTTAGATTCGATTTTAGGTCATTTAGTCTTAATTGCCGCAATTGTTGTTATAGTGTATTATAGTGTAGTAGACCTTAGTTGAGAATCAGAATCAGAAAGGGTTTATTGCTAAATGTTGGGCAGGTTTACAACATTAAGAAATTGATGCGGTACTTTGTGCAAACCCCCACAAACACTTAAAAATATAATGTACTAAACAGATTGATATATACATGTGTAGGTAACGATCGGTGCAAATAAGACAGGTGTAAAAAAGCACAAAATGGGTCATGTGACTGAAACAGAGCACGTTGTGGGAACAGTCTTAGGGTTATTGTTCATGAGTCCAACAGCAGAGGGGAAGAAACTGTTCTTATGGCAAGAGGTTCTGGTCCGAATGGACCGGAACCTCCTACCTGAGGGATGCAGGTCAAACAGTCTTTGTCCAGGGTGAGAAGCGTCAGCTGTGATCCGACCTGCACGCCCCAGTGTCCTTGAGGTGTACAGGTCCTACAGAGATGGGAGTCTGCAGTTAATCACCTTCTCAGCCACACGCTGCAGTCTCTGTTTGTCCCTAATGGTGGTGCAAGCATACCACATGGTGATGGAGGAGGTGAGGATGGACCCGATGATTGCAGTGTAGAACTGCATCATCATCTGTGTTGGCAGGTTGAATTTCTTCAGCTGCCTCAGGAAGTACATCCTCTGCTGGGCCTTCTTTATGATGGAGGTGATGGTGGGGCTCCCACCTTAGGTCCTGGGTGATGGTGGTACCCAGGAAGCGGAATGAGTCCACAGTGGTGATCGGGGTGTCAGTCAGGACGATGGGGGGGAGTGGGGCTGTGTGCTTCCTAAAGTCCACAATAATCTCCTTCGTCTTCTGGGTGTTCAGCACCAGGTTGTTGCGGCTGCACCAGGACACCAGACGTTCAGCCTACATCCTATAGGCAGACTCATCCCCGCCCGAGATGAGTCTAATAGCAGTGGTGTCATCTGCAAACTTAATTAGCTTGACAGACTGGTGGTTGGAGGTGCAGCAGCTGATGAACAGGGAGAAGAGCAGAGGAGAAGGAACACAGCTCTTAGGGGAGCCGGTGCTGATGGTCCGAGAGTCCGAGACATTCTTCCCCTGCCTCACATGCTGCTTCCTTTCCGTCAGGAAGTCAGTGATCCACCTGCAGATGGGATCAGGCACGTTCATCTGGGAAAGCTTGCCTTGGAGAAGGTCTGGAAGGATGCTGTTGAAGGCAGAGCTAAAGTCCCCAAACAGGATCCTGGCGTAGGTTCCTGGGGAGTCCAGATGCTGCAGGATGAAGTGTAGAGCTATGTTGATGGCATCATCTACAGACCTGTTGGCTCTGTAGGCAAACCGCAGAGGGTCCAGGAGGGGGGCCGTGAGGGTCTTGAGATGGGACAGAACCAGGCACTCAAATGACTTCATGACAACAGATGTCAGAGCCACACCTTAAGTTTTGAATTTATTGTTCTATATCGTGTGTAATTTTTGTGTTTTATTGTAGTCTATTTTAATTCTGTGTTAGGGTGGGGAGAAAGTTTAGTGTAGTGGGTTGTGACAGTTATGTGGGTAAGCATTTGTTTCTGCTGGACTTAGAAATCAGGTGCCAGTGGTTACGTGCAATTGGCATAGGGGAAAAATGCAAACTCAGTCTGGAGTTTGCAAAAAATCTTTTTTTGCGCGATTCCTTCTCCAACTTCGTGGCGGTTTAACTGGGTTATGCTAAGCGTCTCTATTTGAAGAGGGAGGCCGCGATCCAACTGCAGACTCGGCACCTGTGGTCCCGGGCAACTCATGAGCCATAGGCTCGAAATGATATGGCTCAGGGCTGCTTGACTCCTCTACAGAACCGTCCTCCCTTTGCTCTCTGTCCTCTGGTGAAGGAGGTGTAGAGAAATCCTCAACTTCAAATTGCCTCCCTCTGAGGCAATGGAGCTCACGTTGCTATTGCTCTCCATCTTTCTGGCTGTCTTTGTCCGCTGCAGCGCTGCAGTCAACATGTCAATCACAACGCAGACCACACCCAGCCGTCGCTGGTCCCCCAGGCAATGCCTCATTTTGAGGCATTTTTCAAACAGAAAATGTGGGTGGAGTTTGACTCTGATAGGGGATGAGTTACACTTTAACAACGCCCTTATGCGGTCAGGTGTGGATGGAGTATTTTTTTCAAACCCAGCTACATGTGTACATGGCCTAAAAGATAAGTCAGTTATGCTTGTTTTTTACTTGACACATGCCTGAAAAGTAAAGCTAAAAAAGGTACAAATTGCACCATTGTTTTAGTTTGTATGTCATATGCTAAGAAAAAGCTGACTTGTGTTTTAAAATAAAAGTAGAAAAACTCCATATAATGCATAGCTGTGTGCCAGCACTAGAGACTGGGCTATCTGTGTAAACACAGTCATATTGAAAGCAATAAACCTGCTCCAGTTCTAACATGTATAAACTACTGGAGGTCTAATAAATGCCTCTGCACATACACCCACTAAACAAATTCACCTTGTAGCAAGTCCAAAGGCTAATGATACTCTATTCCCAGATTACATCGGGATGTAATATGTGTGTTTTATGCATGCCCGGCCTAATATGAATTATTGTAAAATAGTCTTGTATTTGCATATAGGCTCCCGGGCTGTACTAAAATTAACATTTTTACAACAGCTCAAATTAAATCCCTATGCTTAATTTGCCTGCATGCTAATTTGTATTAAATTGAGTCTATTCCATTCACTCTTACACTGATACCCACACAAGCATGTACAAACGCACTATATGTACTGTAAACAGCTGCATCCTACAGTCCCCCTCCTCACACTCACACACACCCGCACATTGCCTGGTACACATTACATTAGAAACACACCAAAACTTACATGTTCGTGGTCTCATATTAAAGGACATTAAAGCAAGGGGGTAACAGGACCCGAGGTTGGATCCAACTTCTAAATCACCACAATTCCTCAAGTCTGCTGCCCTCGTTCATCATCCTGCCGGACACTGCTCAAGTGGAAATCTCATTGTTGGCTCCACTCGTTCATTTCAAAACGTATCCTGGTATAGTATATCTTAGAAAAAGTGCATCGATATCTGCAAGGGAAGAACATGAATCAAAGTACATGTGGTGAAAACACCTTTGCCACTTGTGTACTGGAAGGAGCCAAGGCTAAATTACTGCCTAGTTAGTTGGGTGAAGACTGTGAGTCTGAGATAAAACCATGTTATCAGGGTTTTGCAAGATTTCACTTGCTTGCAGATTGAACTAAATGAGAAAGAACTCATTATCATCTTGTCTGCTGTAAATTCCTGCACCAACTGCTTGTCAACAACGTGCTATGCAATTATGTCTAAAGGTTGTATTAGCCCCATTATTAACTCAATGAATGCCAATTTCTCCAGCGACTGTGCCCAAGTGTATTATTTAAGGCCATTAGCCCGCACATATGGATTGCAGTCATTTTCTTTCACACTTGGACAAAAAAATTACACAAAAGCCAAGCAATTTTCATCACACCCCTGACCTTCCTACTCAAGAAAAGCAGATAATCACACACGATGCAGGCATGTTGTTCTGGGCCCACATGAAGGTAATTAAATGTTCGCCCTCATTTTCAAAGTGCACTTAAGAAATAACTGCCTCAAAAATGGTGGTCATTTATCTGTGTTGTAGCATTCACTGTTCAGTGTGGGAATATTGATAGAGTAAAAGTGCTCTAATCGAAATTGCAAATCTATTTGGGTGACTGTCAACAAACCCCAAAAATGCCTCGTTCAAAAACCGTAATCCACAAGATGTCCAGGTCTCAGGATTTATGGTTCCAAACAAAAGAAATGGTCCTATGGACCTCACCATGTCCGAAAGCTTGGGGGGGAAAAACCCGAGATATAAATCAAGTGCAATATTTTGCCCCATGGTACAGATTCTCTTAGTCAGCCAAGAGCCTCTATTTAAATGCACTTGATCAAGTGATTATCAGCAAGGGGGATTGTTCATTTTCAGCAGTTTATTATAATGTCAGGATGGCAAGACAAAAACAATAATTAGAGAGCAAAAATGTACTGCCCATCAATCAAAAATTTAAAATTGATTATAAGACCATTTTGGGTGTTACAACTTCTTAAAAAAATATTTGATCCTTTCAGATTTCTTCTGGTTCTGCTTTTGAGTCACTTTTAAATGTTTCACATCATTAAACCAATTTTGATATTAAGATAACTGGAATAAATACAAAAAGCTGTTCCAAACCAACTTCACCCTAAGTAAAAATGTAATTGCCTCCTTTTGAATTAACTATGCCAAAACCAAAATGAAGGTTTAAAGTGTCCTAATCAAAGTCCAGCCATCTTTCTCTGGTATTAACACTACATTTATACTTCGATACTATGAAGCATGAATAAAAAAGCTAATATAGAAGAAAATGGTAAGGGGGCGAATGCTTTGCTTTTTTACATCATTGTGTAATCCTGGGGAGAGAAGCTGTGAATAAAAGAACAATCTCAATGAAATAAAATAAAACATGGCTGTAAAGTGAAATGGAGATTTTTAAACAACAAGGTAATAGAAAAGGTCATACAGGAGACCATATAAGACACTGCTTGCTAGTAGTTTATTGGGTGTCTTATCATTTGAAAGCCCCCTACCTTATTGTCAATCAGTGAATTTCCTCTCAGTATGAAACAATGCATTTCAGTCAACCTGGTACCGCCTTATCGGTCCTCGGAGCACTTAACATGCCATAAAAACAATGGTGGACCACAACAAAAGAGTGCACCTCGCTCTCAGTTACTATGCTTACACAATCCTCTCCCGCCTCACACAGACTCTCAAACAAAGCGGAGCTTGTCACATGTCTTTAGAGCCGGTGAGTTGAGCTCAATGCCAGCTGTTTTGCATCTGCTGGGCTTAGGTTTGGCACAGCCCCGGTGCTGCTGGCACACGCACTAAATCCGAACACCCTTCACGCGCCATGCCAGTGAACCATAGCAAAATGCAGGTGCTTTGTGACATTGCCACAGTGACAGTGCAATTAATAGATTGATGTTGTAGCTGCTGCAATGGGATTACTTGGCCAGTCAAGTCTGAAATACATGAGCATTCAGTGTGCAGTTGATGTTTCATGGCAGCGTGAACAATGAAGAGCGTGAGATCATTTCGTCTGCACAAGCTACCTTTCCAATTAAGTGGGGAGAAAGAAGCAGACAAAAATAGAATAGGCTTTGTGGGTTTTTATATTCATTTGAAAACATCACCATAAAAAGAAAATGCATTCTTATTGCAAACAAGGGATGCACCAAATGCTCGGCAGGTGAGGGTAACCAAGTGATTTACCTCTTCTCCTTTCATTGCAGATCAGATCATTTGCACACTGTTATAGCTCATCTTTGGTTTTGAAGTGAGAAGGATTTAGACATATTTAGAAAAACTGAAGTCAGAGGTGTAAGAGATTCTTGTTGGGAAATTGGATTTTTTTTGTCCGGGTAGGAGTACTGCTTATTTTTTCACTCAGTAACGTATCTGCTGAGGTTTTCTTTTAAAGGGACAGCTTCTTCTTTGCTTGGAGACTTGACATCAGTCGATTGTTTGACCTGGGAGCAGATGGATACATCTACAATGGACCCCACTCCTATTCGTGATTTTTCAGTGGGACGTAACTCCAGATTATTCACAGAAAATTCACCTATTTGTGAATGTTCTTTTACAGCATATCTAAAATATTCAAAATAAAATGCAGCTTAGGAAGATGAAATATTGAGGAGTAATGCTACATGACCTGATACTGGCTGGAATTAGCCAAGCAGCCAATCCAGGAGCTCCATTAATTTTCCTTTGTGCTGATTGGCTATACCCCCTAAGTGGAAATAGGGAAGACTCTAGACGTTAGCTTCTGTGGAAGTGCTAGGACTCTTTCCACTGTGTTTGTTAATTCATTTGAAGGTACATTTGGTGTTTGAATTAATGGGTGGTTGTGGCACCTAACAGTTCTGTTCACTTTTGTATTTAAAACGTAGAAATTTCTACTTCATAGTAAAAAAAATTAGACACATAATTAGGGGGCATCTTTCAACCAGTGATGCTGTGCTAATAGCTGAGAATGTTTTAGTTTTGTTTAATATGATGAAACACATCAAACTTAAAGTGTACTATTTGTTTAAAAATGTCTTCCAGTACAGCGTTACCTGCCAAACAGTTTCTGTTGCTTTTAAAAAATACAGCTGGAAAACACTGTCGTTTATTTTAAATTAGGGACATAGAGGAAACGTGTTTTTCTTGTTAGCTGATGCACTTTTATGTTTTGAGGTGTGAGGGGCTGAAAAGATGAAAGGAGGCATACAGTTATTCTTTTTCAAATCGGGTTTTATTTGTACAAATGTTTCTGTCCAGTAACCTGGACAATCACATTTTTATTTTTGCTCAGAGAAAGGACTTAAAAGAACTTGTAGGTATGAAAGTAAGAAAGTATGAGAGCTTTGAGAGAAAAATCTGAACCAGGCACAACTGAAACCAGCAGTCATAGCTTTAACTAAATGACAATCTGCCAAGAGTCTGCACTCAATGGTTCTGTGTAATAAGCTTGTAGTCTATAATCATTTATCTGTTTATGTATTTGTTTCTATTATTTGTAGATAAACTGATACAGTAGTTTTTTCTTTTCATAATATACAAAAAGCTTTCAGACCTGGACTTCTCAAAGCTACAATGATTTTGTAATACAGAAGAATGTGGTTTGGGACAGTTTTGCTCAGATAATAAAGGCCTCTCTGGAAAATGAAAACAGAATCGGAATCACAGTCTATTTTTGCTCCAAAGTGGATTCGACATGTTTTGATATGGATTGCCGACATTCTTGGCACTCCGTTAATAGGACTTAATGGTTCTAAAATACAGCAAACTCAATTTTAACCCCTGGAAAGATGTGCAAAAATCTTTGAAATAAAGTGGTCTTTTATGGTTGTTGAAAAATTTAATTCGGAAACATTTTGAAAAGTCATATCATTAATTTGGATTTTTCTTGTTTTGTTGGTTTTTTTGTAGAAAGAAATGTTAAATGTTACCATTCTTTCTTTTCTACATGCCAAAAAGTTGTTTAAGAACTTTTTAATCAGTAACTTTTTAATAAAAAATAATTCATTCCTGTTTTCCTTACACATGCCATGGAGACCAGTCTCTCTTCCTCTTCATATGGGAAAGACAAGATAACACGCCATTCAATTAAGGAATGTGTGCATTGATCAAAAGAGGGGAAATGGCAACAAGATGGGAGGTACTCACTGAAAATATCCCCACATCTACAGCCAGATCAACAGTTAAAAAGTTTAAAACAACGGAAACGGAGACAAAAAGGCTGGAGGGGGAACCAAGTTTATCTTACCACCATGCCTTTTTTGGACCTGTGTACTTTCTAGTTTTTGGTGCTGTGAAGCTGGAAGGATTTTTGCTGTTAATTTTCCACTTTTTGATAACTTATGATGCATAACCATGGTGTCAAGGTGGTTAACAGGGAGCAGCTGATTAACATTGCAAAAGCTGAAATAATATGTCAACTGAAGCCACAAATCCTTGGGAGACAGAGAAGGAGGAAGTCCAAGCCATCTCTTCCATCAATCATAATGGGCAACGCGAGATCACTGGCTAACAAGATGGATGAACTTCAAGCCCTTACAAGGACTCAGCCAGAGTATCAGGAATGCAGTGTTATGTGTTTTACTGAGACGTGGCTGCAGGATCATATCCCCAACTCCAAGGTCTCTCTGACAGGCTTCCTGGCTACACAAGCAGACAGATATCTGAAGACGAACAGGAAGAGAAAAGGAGGTGGAGTAGTAGTGCTTGTCAACAACAGATGGTGTCATCTAGGACATGTTACTGTGAAGTGTCGTCTCTGCAGCCCAGATATTGAGCTCGGCAGTACGTTTTCATCCATAATATTTACCAAGAGAGTTCACCAGTGTAATTTTGGCAGTTGTTTAAATTTAACCTTCAGCCGTTGCCGACAATGCATTTGATGTCATCAGTTCCGTTGTCGCTAAGCTACAGACCTAGCACCCGAATGCATTTGTGGCAATATCTTGTGATTTGAATCATCCCTCGCTCTCCACTACACTTCCAACATTTCAACAGTTTGTAAGCTGCTCCACAAGAGAAAACAAGACCTTGGATTAGTTTTATGGAAATGTAAAGGATGCATACATGTCCAAACCAAGACCTTCTCTGGGACAATTAGATCACAATCTTGTTTTTATCTGCTCAGAATGTAAACCACTTGTTCAGAGGCAACCTGTGACAAAAATAACTGAGAAAATTGTCACAGGAAGCTGAAGAAGCCCTGCAGGGTTGTTTTGAGACTACAAACTGGATGACTTTTTGCCAAGTACATGGAGAGGACATCAATACCATGACTGTGTGACTGCCTATATACACTTCTGTGTGGACAACATCATCCCCACCAGAACAGTGAGATGCTTCCCTAATAACAAACACTGGATCACCAGTGACCTGAAGGAACTGCTAAACAAGAAAAAAAGAGCCTTCACGGAGGGAGAATGAGAATTATTAAGGAGTACAATGAACCAACTTGAGGTCAAGATCAGAGACAGCAAAGGGGCACACAGGAAGAATTTTGGAGAACAAACTACAGAGGAACAATATCAGAGATGTCTGGTCATGTCCAGTGCATTTAACACAATTCAGCCTGATTTGCTTCATCAGAAACTTCTGAAGACACAGATGGAGCCCTCAACATTCGCCTGGATCAACGACTACCTGACAAACAGACCACAGTTTGTGAGACTGAAGGATTGTGTGTCAAACCAGGTGGTCAGCAGCACAGAGACTTGTCATCTGCAGAAATACTCATATGACTCTGCAGTTATCGGGTGTATCAGAGATGGACTAGAAGCTAAATATAGAGATCTGGTGGACCGCTTTGTGACAGGGTGTGGAAACAATCGTCTTACCTTGAATGTGAACAAAACAAAGGAGATGATTGTAGATTTCAGAAGAAACATGGATAAGTTGAACACTGTTTCCATCATGGGTGAAGAAGTGGAGGTGGTTGAGGAGTATAAATACCTCAGAGTTCACCTGGACAACAGACTGGACTGGAGGTGCAACAGTGAAGCTGTCTACAAGAAGGGACAGAGCAGACTGTACTTCTTGAGGAAGCTTAGGTCCTTCAAGGTTTGCAGAAGATGCTGCAGATCTTCTACAAGTCTGTTGTGGACAGTGTAATCTCTTCAGCCATTATCTATTGGGGTAGCAGCATCAGAGCCAGGGATTTAAAAAGGCTAAATAACCTGATAAAGAAGGTTGGTTATATTCTGGGGACGACTGTTGAACATCTGGAGATGATGATGCAAAGAGGGATTCTTCATAAAATCAAAAAAAATGATGGACAACCCTCAGCATCCTCTTCATGAGACTATTCTGCAACAAGTGTCTTCAGTCGGAGGCTTCTTCAGTTTCGCTGCTACAGGAAAACCTTCCTTACCCACAGCCATCATGATCTACAACAACTTCTTAAAGAATTAATTGTATGAGCTATACCAACACTTAATTTCCCTCTGGGATCAATAAATTATGTTTGAATTATTATTTATTTGAATTGAATTGATTGATTTGAATTGTAGTGAGGATACTAAGAGTGCTTAAAAAAGGGTCAACAACTCTCCATAGCAACCAATAAACACAATCACCATACCAGCCAGTTGTTAGGGAGTTGCCAGCATAAAAAGCCTTTTCAGTCCTACCATCACAAATGTAAAGTTGTGGAGTTTGCTAAATGCGACTGGGAACCCTGCTGTGAAATAAAGGATTAATTTGTGGGAAAAGCTTAAAGTTAAGTACAGTGAAGGATCTGTGATTGTATGGGCCTATTTTAAAGATTGTTAAATACTCATATATAACAAAAATTATGTAAATTCCAGAAAATATTTTTATATATTGTAAAACCTTGTTCCTTAAATCAATATAAGAGATAATACATTTGAGCTTTTTATCACAAAAATTCACCCCTCTATGATAAAGTGGTAAACGTAATGCTACGGTACGGTAGAGGATCTGTGGTGTTGTGGGCCTATATTTCTTTTAAAGGACTTGAGAATCTTGAGAGTAAAACTCTTCAAAGCACCAGGATATTTTGAATTATAGATTATGCTACAGCTTTAACTGATTATTGTATTTCAGGGCTTTTTCACATCCTTCCCAGGGTTGCTAATAAATGTTGCCGCCACTGTGTGTCATAGTTAGAAAAATAAAAGCTGTTGAATGGATTGTTTTATGATTCATGTCAATAACATTTCCCTGGTTTAAATCTAATGCATCCATGTGTGTGGTCGCGCATGTGAGCTGGTACGGGTAACACCTGGCCCTGGGCCAGAGCTTTGGTCTCACTCCAGGGGTCTTGCGAGGGCACTGTGTTTCACTGATCTCAGCTCAGCACATTTGTGCGCCCGTGGGGCATGTTGGGATTCTGCAGTGGGGTTAATGGTCTAAACCATTCATCTCCATGAAAGTGCCAAAGGCCTGTCTCTCAGTCCTTATCCAGAAAGGCTTATATCCCCACCTCCTTTCCTAAAAGTTCTCACCAAAGGCTCGACTCGGATTGGGAATCTTTATGCCGCAAGCTCCTCCTGTCACAGCTGATTTACATTCTGCCGAGTGATGGAGTGAGCGCTCAAAGTCCGTCTTTGGAGAGTAATTTTTCTCACCTACTACCACTCTCTCTCGCACACACTGCATCTGTCACTCTGCTGTCACTCCTCCCTCTTCCTTGTTTGCATGCATGCTCGCTCATTAGCTCGCACACTTATCCTCACACACCCAGCGGCTCACGCTCCCTCCCTATTTTGGCTTCTCCCTTCACTACCAGATGACTCATGCCATTTAGGGAGCTGGGATTTATAGTGACGCACCACTTTAGTGTGGTTTATTAGTTATCGCAAATGAGAATGAAAGCTTGCGCTGAGAGGTGAAAGTGCTCTCACGCCGCAACCAGGCCCATAAGGCTTTTTAAATTAAAAACTAAGCCAAGCTCCTGTTTTTATTGGCACTGCGTCTCGAAACGTCCATCCTGTCACATCATGGAAACATGGAAAAGGCATTCCCTCGCGCACACTGTTAGCGAAAAGTGCCTGGACATTTATGAGGTGTTTAGACGGCATCCATCACAGCACCCAAGAACCAAGTGTTTCCGTTAAGTTTTAAAACTCCCCTGGCCCTATCCTTCCTCTCATTTGTTTGTCTCTCATTGACAAATTAATCACCAAATTTGTCTTTATTGCTTGAGTTATGATGAAATTTATGTAAGGTTAAGTGAAAGTCCCTCATGTACAAGAAAGAGAAATCTTTCTTCTTAAAAGCATCATATTTCTCAACAAAGTATAGCCCCCATAAGGTCAAACTTATGTGTAAGCTCTTAAACATTTATTTCTCCAACTCTTATTTGTTTTTGTATCCTTCAGTTTGCAAGTTGGTACAGGAGATTTGTGCCTACATGGATTTCTTTAAGTCCATGCCCTAAATAAGATTTTCCCACTCATGTGCTTTTGCCTCTGAGAGAAAAAAAAATAACTTTAGATCAGAGACTGTTGTAAAGGTTTCTCTTTCAATTCATCTGCCTTCTGTATCCAATTTGCAAACCATTGCACAAACGTCTGTCTAATGTAATATACGGATATCCTTTGGTTAAAACCATCCTGTTGTAGGTCGTGTTTGGGGTTGTTGTCCTGCTGGAATGTAAAACTCTGCTCCAGTCTCAAGTCTTTTGAAGCCCCTAGCAGGTTTTCTTCTAGAATTGCCTTGCTACAAAACACTGTGATGCTGTCACAACCATGTTCCACAATGGTGATGGTGTGCTCTGGGTCAATGTTTGTTTTATTCCACACTCAAATTTTGAATTTACAGCTAAATGTGCAGTTTTAGTTTAATCTGACCAGAACCCCTTCTTCAACATGTTTGTAATGCTCCTACATGGAAAACTGTAAACATATCCTATGTTTTTTTCTTCCAACAATGACCCTACTTCTTCCTACTCTTTAATAAAGAGCCAAATTTAAGGAGTGCCGGACTATTAGCTGACCTGTTAATAGATTTTCCTATCTTCCAAGCAGATGAGTTGAGGTGGATGATCATGCCTTGATAGGTTTGCAGCTGTGTCATACTCTTTCCCATTATTCCAGTAAAATACAATGAGGTTTGTGGTTTTAGACACTTTACCAGACAAATGGGTCAAATTCATATCCAGCATATCTGATTCAAAACAGTCAAAATCAGATTCAAGTCAAATTTAAATGAAGTCAAAGTAGGTAGGTTTGTCTATAACTCCTGTAAAACCATTATTATTAGTTTTTTATTGGTGAGTGATGCAAGTTCACCTTGCTCTATGTTCAGCTCTGACAAATTAACAATAAATTAATTCATGTTTATAGTGTATTAACATTTAGAGTGCTAACACTAGTTCATGTTGATCTTTTTTTAGAAAGTTGTCAAATATAGATGTCATCCATTATTCAACATAAGCTGCACCATCGCATGATATTTGCAATCTGGTCTCAGATAATTTGCACTTTACTGTTAAAGTTAAAGTTTGCTCTCTTCTATCATCTTTTGCTCACCTTTACTGTTTTAAATATTCAGCTTGAAGGCAAAATTTACTTTGCGAGTGACCAAATTCATGTAGAACCGAGATGGACAGAGCAGGGGTTCGATTTTTCGAAATGATGATAACTTTTTCTGCTATGCTTAATCATAGAGTGGTCAGTAAAAAAAAGAAAGAAAGATGGTGCACACATGCTTATGCTTATGCTACAGACAACTAGATTCTGTCTCTCAAGGGGAGGTTTTGGTGGCTCTTTTCTCAGTCCAGTAGGTTCTAAGACCAGCTGTTTACTAATGAACAAACATCTAATGTTGCCTCAATGAACCACACTCCATTTAAGGTATTCTAATTGAAAAGTGTCAAACTCAAAGATCACAGTAAATGTTAACGCTATCCATCTAAATGCGAACTAGGCAAGATATTTGAATTAAAATGATACGTGGATATAAAAAATGGGTTTGTCTCGGCTTCAGTTTGAAGGAAAATATCCATCTAAAAACGCAGATGGAGGTAAGAACATTTGCATTAAATCTTTGTCACCATGCTTATAATACTTCAAAGCACACTCCATTTGAGCAAATATGTTAATTTACCTTCACTGCAATACTTTCATATCGTACAGCAATCCAATATAATTTAAACTTGGAATCTATGTACTGTGCTTAGTAGTCTTTTGGATAAGGTGGAGTGAAAAAGTAGCATTGTGTCTTTCACAGACATGGTGAACAACAAACTAAGCCAGGAGATGCACAGTGTGGTATATAATGTGTGAGAATAATGTTGTAATTCTCAATTATGTTGGCTTAGAAGGTCAGAAAACAGCTCATTTAACAACACCCGCTTTACAATTTTATGCAAAGCACACATAAAACAGTAATTAACTTGAAAGATATAAGCTGGTATGAATTTAAATAGAAGAATGAAAACAGAGAGAATGGAAATTAAAGCCAAACTGTTCAACAAATATTATGTAAACTCTCACAAAAATAATTTGTCAGAAAATCACAAAATGCAGAGAGATTAGATTCCCAACATGGAACATAAAAACCTTAAATGGAGATTAAATGAACAAACAGCACGATAAACTTTCAAAGGAGTTGAGTTCATTGTTATAATAGGAAGATAAGACTAATATGGTTCACATGGATTTTTCTTTAGTTTATTCTTAAGATGAAAGATCATTTTTAAAATAATTAAACCTACAACTTTAATCCTACTGACATGATTAGCTTTCTATCACATTACGAAAAAAATTTAATTATGTTTTTCACTAGAATTAAAAATGTTGTAAGGAAAGTTTAAGGTAAGTAGACCAAAGCTCTTGGCTGGTAAAGCATGTTTTTCTTTTCAAAAATAAAAGCCTGTACTTAGCTAGAGTCAACTCCCTAACTCCACACGCTAAGCCACTTTTTATTTATGAACATAAAGTAGCCAGTCAAGCTTGTAGGAGAACATGGTGTCTTGCAAATGAATGAAATTAAAGATAAACGTTGTTTGGAACTGCTGTGTTGCCAGAAAAAATGTGAAAGCAACCAAATTCCATGTACCTTTGTTGTAATCATTTGGTTGCATAGAGACTGTAGTGATTCAGGAGTGTAGATGGGAGTCACAATAACAGCAAACACACAAAAAAAGGCAAAACAGAACCATAAGAGGGTATTCTTATCTCAGATGACTGCTGTCTCATGGCAGACAGCCACTTTTGTTTCGCCGTCCCTCATTGTGAGGCATCTTTGAAAGCCACGAGGACCTGTTACACAGCATTCATTCTGTTTCATCACTCACACAAAAGCCTTGACTGGCATTATTTGAGATGGTTGGCTTCAGATGCAATGAGAGTAATTATTCGAGCCGAGCCGGGAACAAAGAGAACAGCAACAGAAAGTAAGTAATTTTTTGGCCAGTGGTACAATTTTATAACAAATTACTAATAAAAGGCAGGTAGCTCGGCTCTATGCCATCAGTACACCCTTTCTACATGATGCACTGCCTTTTTTAGCTTTGATATTATTTTATTAGTCTTACTCTCACACACAGGCCAATTTGTTTGATTATTCAGGGAACAGTAACCAAATATTATCTTTGAAGAACTCCTCCACCTCTAGTGTTCATGAGGATAGAGTAAATGCCAAATTAGCCTTGGAAAATTAATATTACCTTAATCATTGATTATTCTCTTGGAATATTTTATGTATCTAGCCAGAAATGTTGAAACCGTCTGGTGTTGAAGAATCAGCAAGGCAACAACATCGTCACCACTAACAGTAGTAGTGCAAATTCAGTATTCTTTGGGTTTTTGTTGCCCTAATTGGGATTATACCCAAGTACTTTTCTAACTTACGGTAGCAGCTAGATGTGCTACAATACCAACACTAGCTTAATCTAAACAGTAACACATAGAGGACTGTTTTCTAAAATTCCTACACCTACTAATGTTTTTCTCAATGAAAAGAGAAATGTGATGTTCTTTAATATTGCCAGCAGCTCCTCCTAGAAAATGAGTAAATCATGTCTTTCTGTTTTCCTTGCGCATGAATACAACATAACATTGAGGCTTATTTCTCAAAGCTACTTCTCAGATTGGAAAAAAAAAAAAAACCTGGTATGTTACTGTAGGAAGTGTGAGTTGATCTTCAGAAGATGGCAATGAGGAAAATTATGATGTGCTTAAATGTGTTCATATCTCCAGTCAGAGTGATAATTATGATAGTTTTAAACAACTGGACCTATGACCAACAAGATTGGATGATGTCCCTTGTGTTTCTTGCCACCACACACAATGAGGAGGATGGTGAAAGAAGTTAAACAAGTCTCCAATGTGCCTTGTGACCAACTGGTAGTTTCAAACTGATAACGGGAAATCCTGACATCACAATTGTAAACATGTAGAGCAAAATATATGTACTTTAAAATAATATGGTGGGTTTGGAATTAAAAAGCAAATGGAAGCGCATTTTAAACCTTTGGTTAAGTATGGTGGAGGATATGTGATGTTGAGGACCTTCTTTCTTTTCTAAATACACTAGGAACCTTGTTAAATGTTAAATTCAAACTGGTGGAACAGAAAGTTGAAAATGAATCATCACTGTGTCTTTAGCAGGATAATAATATTCAAAAGCATCACAGAAAGGGTTCACTAGACTGAAAAATCAACCTTCCTCTATGGCCACCCCAGCTCTTAGAACTAAATCCTATAGATGAGCGGTCTCCAACTCCAGCCATCATGAGATACTGCCCTGCAACTTGTGTAGTAGGTGCATCCTTGCTCCAACGCACCTAAATCAAATAAACGGCTCAGTCATTTGATTAAGGTGTGTTGGAGTAGGGATAGACAAAAGTTGCAGGGCAGTAGCTCTCCAGGACTGGAGTTGGAGACCCCGCCATAGATAACGGCAGTAGGACCAATGACTGCATCACTGGTTATTTTACCTAAACATTTGTTTATCAGTAGTATTCTTCTGTGAATAAATCTATTAAAATTAAAGGCTGAATTTTGAATTTCATATTATGTTTCTTCAACAAGGCACCTTTTTTAAAGACTTTTTATGTTTCTTTACAGGGTCGCCAAGAGATTAGTGCAGGTCTGCAAATACGCTTTCTAAAAGGTTTTATGAATTGAAAGACTCGACAAGCAAAAAAGTCAGTTAATGGCTGATGTTATTCACCCTTTAAGACCTTCTCTTGGTATTGATCTACAAACCCAACCATTAGATGGATCCCATAACAGCTTCATTTCTTAAATGTAATTCTGCATTCTTGCCTTCCTGACCCATATATACCTGTACAACTCTATGAACTCTTGCACTTAAAGTGGAAATAAAAATGGAAGTTAAGTGGAGAATGTGACCCTAAGGTCCTCCAGAACTGAAGCAGTGGCTTCCATCACTTTCAGACTTCGTGGAGCACTCATTCAGCCATTTTTATGTTTACCGCTGCCCTCTTTTGTCCCCTTGTGTACAGCTTCTCAGATGAAAGGTCTCCCCACATAGTCCACGCTCTACGTCTGTGTGAGACCTGGAAGTATTGATTAGGCGATAATTAAATTGTCCACTTCAGCTTGATATGGATTAATAATTGCCCACTAATGCCTTCTTGACATTTTATTGCATCGACTTGAGACTGTTTGCCGGAGAGCTCTGATAATTATGATGTATAGTATTCCTCATCTTGTCCCTAATGAGACCAATCAAACTCAGCTTGGCTTTTGCATAAGAATTAAAAAATGAAAGAGGGAAAGATTTATTTTCTCCCAGGACCTATAAGAGAGTGCTCTGGGCCTCAGGGCAGGTGTATTTTCTCAGTTTTCACTTTTCTTGCCCTATAAAGATCTTTTTTATTTATAATTATTGTATTGTTGGAGTAAATTGTCACATCCTGCAGCACCAGATCATGTAAAGAGGATGTCTCTGGATAAACAAGAGCACCACTAAGAGTACTATAAATACCATGATGAGAAGGTGGCATGGGCATTGTGCCACATCCCCGCTTCGACTTCCTTGCCGCCATCTGTGAGTGTTCCTCCTCTGGCATTCTCATGGTGGCCTTTTGTGCATTTTTTAGATTCCTTTTTTCGTGCCCGTTTGCTGAGTTTAATTAGGTTATTTACTTGAGCCTCACCTCTCGGTGTTCCATTATGCTGGGTATAGGAGATAGGGCTTCATACAGGGCAGGGGCAGATAAAAAGTTGGGACAAAAAAAGATGATAAATGTTGTGAGCGGGGACAGGAATGCAATCTGGCCGCCATGATGCAGAGATGCTCTAATAGCTTCCCAGCAAGAAAGGGAGAAGGCGCTGTTGAGATGGCAATGTGATAAATGGCACTGGGATGGCTGTAAGGACTCTAGGCAAGACAAAGAAAAAGAAATGAGTCATAGAGGGAGAAAAAAAATAACAAAACAAAGATGACCACAAAATGAAATCAAATTAATCTGGATTTGGTTCTCCCTTCTGACAAATTCAGCGCAGAAGGAAAAGAAGGAAGGGGAATATTTTTTTTAGGGAGCCTCCGACCCTTCCAACAGTTCTATAGTTTTCCTTTCTATCTATGTGAAAAAGGCAAAGGGACGTATGGATTCTGACAATGTTCCTGCACCTGCAGGACGATTAATGGCGGCAGAATCACCTAACATGCTCCAGTGTAAAAACACCAGTTCCAAAAAAAAACAAAAAACGCTTTAAGGCAAACTTTGTTTGTTTGTTTACGTAACACAAATGTAGGTTTAAGACATACTTTAGTGGATAAATGATGATCATTATGGAGCATTTGGAATTTTGTTTTGTTCTATTTTTTTTCCCTCACTAAGTATGGGGTAGTATGAAAATCTAACAGTATCATACCCTTGAGTAACTCTGGTTTCCGGGGTGGGGGTTGGGGGATGTGTGGCTGCCTTCCCCACATCCCACCCCTCTGTTTTAAATGCACATTATAACAACACGCATCAACACCATACTAGAGCGGGAGGATGGAGGCTAGGGGTCTTTTCACACCCCTGTTCGCTACGGGCCATCAGGGGTTGGGGTCCGGAGGAGGAACAGGCAGTCTGGTCAGGGTCCTGGGCTGTCGGGCTGCTTTGCCACTGTGGGGCCCCTGGCGGTCTGCTTGTCTCCGTCCTAGAAGGTAGGGGGTCCATCTCCCGGGTCCGGGGGCTGGTGGCTCTACTGGGGCATCGGTACCTGGACCTGGGAGCATAAAGTGTGTATGGGGTGTGTGAGTGAGGGTACAGCGTCATATTTTTGGGTGACTTGGTGAGTCAGTGAGAATATATGGGTTTAACAGGGAGGGAACGTTTGACTGTGTCTGTATGTCTTTGTCTACCTGTCAGGTTGGATCTTGGTCTGCCCCCTCGCCTGGCGCACCTCAGGCCTTACACTTAATGGGGGGCCTATTTCCCCTCCGTCACTCCCCGCCGGTGACGGGGGCCCCTGCCTGCCGGTGCATCGGTGGTCAATCCGGTTCGGACCTGGTGCGTGCCTGGCCGGGCCTAAGGGGGGCGGCGTGTCGGTCGGCCGATGCGCTGGGCCGATATCTTCCTTTGGGTGGTTGGGGCACCTCTTTTAGGGGTGCCAGGTTTGGGATTGTTGGGTGGTGCCTGCTCGGTGGCTCGGCGGGATGCGGATCCAGCGTCTCTGCTCGTTTGATCACCTGTTCTGTGCGCACCGTGCGTGGTCGGTTCATTGGCGGGTTGGACCGGCCCTGGCCCTCGTTGGATGCCTGGTCTCGGCGCTCTGCGTTGCGCGGGATCAGGACCCGGGAGCTGGTACAACTTGATGTCCAGATGCTGGCTGAGCCCGGCCTGGGGGTGCTCTCCGTCCCCTGCGGCTATCGGTGGGGCGCCCGGACGTAGGGCAGGGGTAGGGCGCTGGGATGTTGGCAGCAGGGATTGGCCTAGGGAGGTGGCGGTGCGTGGCGGCCGGCCGCGGCCCCTGCAGTGCCGGGGGCCCCTCGCCGGCCGGTCCCTTGTCGGGTCCCTGCTGGGGGGTGGGGTGCCCCTTGGCCCCGGCTCTCCCGGTCCATTGACCGGCCCGCCCTGGCGTGGCCGGTTGCCGGCGGGGCCCGTGGGCTCGTCACTGCTGCCCCCGGGCCCCTGCATAATAGCCGCTGGACGTTCCCCTGGGGTTCTCCTTTGCTCCACTCTTGGGGGATGCGGTCGGCCCCGGCCGTCCTGTGGGTATGGAGGCAGACTTCAATGTCTTCCTGTGTTTTCTTTGTTCCCCTTCCTCTCTTGTATTTTCAACTCACCCTCTCTCTTGACTTTTTGTTTCCTACCTCTCTTCTTCATCTTCCTCCTTTCTTCTCCTTAATTTTCCACATCAGGAAATAAAAACCCCAACAATTCATAATAAAGATTTTTCACACATATATCAAGTGGAGGACTATAGCAAAAGCTGTACTGCTCCGCTTGTGAAAGTAAATCTGTTGGGCTTCTACTTGGTACTCAGACACCAATTCTGAGCTCCACACTGCCAAACAGGACACGTAAAAAAAAAAAAAAAGTAACTCTGGTTTCATTAAAGTAACATTAAAATGTAAAACAATGTGGAATATGCTCTAACTACTGTTATTCAAAACATAAAAGCCACAATTAATTGCACTGTTGCTAATAAATATATATATATTAGTAATAACAGTGTTATCGGTAATATGTATTTTTGATTGATACTCTTTAAACAAAAGTAAGGAATAAGCACCCACTAAAATTTGTATCAATTTTCAAGTAGACTTGCTTATTGCGCACATCATCCATGCTTGATGTTCTGCTCTTTAACACAGGTGTATAAGCTTATGTTAGTGTAGTTATGTTAGTGCTGGTGTAGTTAGTTGGACTATTTGCCCGGTAGCCCATCTGCAGTCAGCTGTCTAACAGGTCTTTAGTTTCCACACATTACCGTTGGTGTTTCCGAAAATATTTCGAAACATAATTGATCACTTTTATGTGCTAGAGCAAAATGTATTGGCCTTCTTTCAGCCAGCTGAATGGCAGTGTGCAGCCACAGGTTTGAGGGGGAGTTTATGTGCTCCACATATTAAAATTTTGATTTACCGTCAGATGTGGTGGTAGACCATACATTCAATTACTGTAGCTTTACAGAAACCTTAAGCAGACATTGTGTTATGAATGATCAATAATAGTTAATTTTAGGTCTAGAGCTGCACAGTATATTTAGTTTTCATCACAATGTCAATGTGTGCTATATTGCAATGGACTGCTTGTACGCAAAATTAGGTAGGATATTGTCCATTTTTAGACACCAATTCTTGCCTAATCCATGTTCAGTGATGGACAGATTAGGACTCTTTAAAAGGGTAAAACAGGGAAACATGGGATGAAGACCCAACATGCCTCTATAGAAGATACAGTCTCCTTTTCACAACTTTAGTGGATCCTCTTAATAAACTTTTAGATCCTTCATTTATTCTGAAATGTTTCATGCTGCCCTAATCACCCTCTCCTCATCATTGTCCTCACCTGTGTATCTCCAATCATCCACACCTGATCCTCCTCACCTCCTGCCTTTAAAACCCATCACTTCCCTTCACTCTGCGCCAGATCATTGTGAAGATGCCTCCTTAGTGTGTTGTCCTGCTGTATCCTGTCCTGCTCGTCCGATGTCCTGTCTCTGTTCCTACCGTTGTCATCATCATCATCACCTCCTCCACCAACAGCATTCAATAAATATTCTGCACCTTTTTCGCCGTCTGCGTTTGTGTCCATGCACCACACCACATACAGTACCACTGATAGAAATGGCCTGTTAGCCACAGAGAAGATTCAAAGTTTTGAATCTTCTCTGTTACAACATCCACACTAAAAAGTGTTGTAGCTTGCAATGTTTATGTAAGTTTATATCTACTATATGTGAAAATAAGATGAGATATTAGTAGGCCTGTCACAATAAAAAAAAATTCTTTATTATAAATTGCCCCAGAAATTATTGCGATAAACGATGATATTGTCCTTTTAAGACTATTTTTAACTAATGCAATAATAATGCAGGTACACTCTCTGAATGATCAATAAACTGAAATTTCTAAAGAACATTTACCACTGCAACTGGAAGCCATTTTTAATATTCAATACAAAATGAACAAAACATCCTAAACGGTACAAAAATTTATTTGCTCTTCAGAAAATTAATAATCACTTGGCAGTTAGGAGTTTTTGTTAACAAAAAGTACAAACTAATAATAAAAAACTCAGCTTTAATAAAAAAAGACATCCCAGGTTACTCTGCCACTACAAATATATGAACCATATATGCCTGTTTTATCCTGTCTCTTTGGTAGAAAGAGGGAGACATGCGAGGAAAACAAACAAACAAGCATCACGTAGAATTATTGTGGCTGGAAAATTTTGGGGCTCATTTGAATTTATCATGCTATTAATTGATTTTTTGTTTATTGTGACAGGCCTAGATCTTAGTTTCCAACAAGCTGACTCCACTCACCAGCTGATTTTCCGGTGCATTATGGAAAGTCTGTCCAGTTTTAAAACATCAACTTTTTTAATCATTGATATAATTTTAAACCAGTAACCAGCTCATGTCTACTCCTAAGTGTAAAGTGTATCAAGTTACATTGAATTTATTGCAGTTTCTTTACAATAAAACCATCTCTGCTTATGTAAGGTGATGACATGTGGAGATACAAAAAAGTCAAGCAATGGTAAAAGGCTCTCATGAAGGGATGAAATGTGATGAATTCGCATTAGTGCCAACATCTCAGATGCACGGTGACGTGATGTCAGGACTTCTTAAAGTCAGTACGGAGGCTGACTACCTCTTCATTCATCTGAACCCGCTCAGATTGAAAAATCAGCCACTCTCTGCTGACTTTAGTGCTTAAGTGCTCTGGATATGCTAGAATATTTATGATTTTAACGATCAAAGTGAATCAATGCGTAGCCTTCCGGTTTATCATTTAATCTATGCAAGGAAAAGAATAAAATCACTGCTTATACAGGATCATGGTACCTTGTGGCATTTACTCTCACTTACAGTTTAACTGCTCGGTATTAAAAAGCAGCACTTGCACATTTGCTTTTGGAATAATTAATAATAATAAGTGTAGATCATTACGTCTAAGATAAGAATCAAACTGTTCATACCTAAATAAATACTTAGTCTGTACAGTATTTCTGTTCACATACAGACGGCCTTACATTTAATATACACATAAAAACATCAAAATCACCTCCCTAGTGGAATAAAGTCCAATGCTGCTGGCAAACATCTTTTCTCAAGACTGGTGCCTTTTTTATTCTTTAACTTTTAACTGAGGCTCTGTTTGGCAGTCGGTGAAAAGAAGTTGGAAGGGGATTTTAACCAACTCCATCAGTCCAAAGACCACATCTCTGGTCCCAAATGATCTTGCGTCCAGGCATGGGCCTGTTTTGGGTTTGACGTTATACCGCAGTTTTGAAAAAAATCAAGGTCAAGGAAACATCAAATCTTCTGTAAAATAACAGTCCTGGATTTGAAAGTGTTTTCAACTAAATACAGGCCCCACGATGCAGTGGGCCCACGGCTATTCACAGTTCAGTACTCACAGAGTTTTCTGTTGAACGTGACTCCAAATTTATTTGTGGATTTTTTTTCATAGATTTTTTTTTTCTCTAATATAATTGAAAGAAAATTAAGCTTCGGAAGCTGAAATACCTAGGCGTTATGCTACTTGACAAACTATTATGCATACCAATGTATATTTGGTGTTGAAGTAATAAATTAGCCAGTTATAAGCGTTTTTATGAGGGATTTCAAGTATTAGCGGATTTAACCTATTCACAGGTAGCTGTGGTCCCTAACTCTTGCAAAGACCCCAGGTCCACTGTACAGTATCTGGGTTCCTTAGGTTGTATTTAATGTAGAACAGTGTTCCTCATCCCTTAACCGTGTGAGATGTCAGTCAGCTGTGTTTAAAGCTTAATAAGAAGAAAATATGCAAAAGGGTGTATTTGTTTTACAAAGTTGGTGTACTGGGCACTTATGTGACCCTATGCAGGAAATGTTATGACCACCAGAAATATGGTGGATTGGTCACACTTTACTGACAGAAAACAGTGTGTTGAGGCATGAGCTCCACTGGTCCCCTTTGAAAATGTGCTGTGGTGTCCATGTATCAGACTTGACTTTATTTCTTGCATTGATGACGAAAGTAACAAAGTAATTTAAAAAACCTACTGGTACGTATACTGGTAAAACATTCAATATATTCAGCATTTTGATGGAATCTTTTATTCTGACATTGCTCTGTATTTTCCTGTGCGGCAGCCTGATCCCTGAAGCAACCGGCCTTTAAAGTCGTGTCCATACACTTGCACTCTGTTATTATCTTCAGGGTTTCACCATGAAGAATTCAAGAGCCGGAGAAATATTCTCATTGTGCGACTGATAAACAAACCTGCTAATGTGCTAATGTTGTTTTAATGTTGATTTAAAACAAAGTTGAAAAAACAATGCAAAAAGTATCAAAGCTCTATAAATAGGGATAATTAAAAGACATTTTGATGTATATAATAATTATAAAGCACTGTGATCATAGTGAGCCATCATGAAGGTGTCTTTATGTATAGTTATGTCTTTTCAAGGAGGCTATTGTCAGTTTTATATGCGAATGATTCTTTGAGATCATAGTGAGTGAAAACCTTTAAATTATGACTTTGCTCTCTCCATTTTTATACTGCTGCGTAAAATTAGCAGCCTGTAAAAGGTCACTGTGGTCCTTGAGTGACTACTCGTGGCACCACCGCTGAGTGTTCTTTGTCGTGGTTCGAGGTTTTGGGTGTTAGGATTGCTTTGATTACAGATTGGTGGAGGGAGGAGGGCTTTGCTGTTTTATATCCCCTTATGAGTTCAGGGAAATAACCCCTTTGAAGGTTAAAACGAGCAGAAAAAGAGGGGGAAAAAAACTAAAAGACTATATTCCTTTTTCATGCGAAATGTTGATTTTGTTATGGCCTGCTTGGCTGAACCCGAGAACATTTGCAGGATAGCTGAGCTGCTGAAAGGAAGCCAGTTCCCATCTGTGCAGCCCTTTCTCCAGCCTGCGCCATTTTTGCCTGGGAAAAACAACACAGCTCCGGGAATGTGTCACTTCTCACGGCTTGATAACTGGCATCTATAAGAAAATGGCTTGGCACCGCTTATCCATAAAATTGGAGTCTGTTTAAATATACTATGTTAAATCCGTGGAATGATTTGCCTCATAATCCATCTCTGCTCCTATGGAGACGACGTATGAAGCAAGCTTTTCCAGCTCCTTGGCTGAGGGCGAAGACAATTACATGAAGTTTGTGCTGTTAGGAAATGGAACAGGTCTGAGCGTATTCTAGTGTAATTCTCTGTTGGTTGGAGTTGAGATGAATATGCTGGTTATTTGATTTTCCATTCCACTCCCACTACCCATCCGTAACTTTTGATTTCTGCTATGCGTAGTGGAAAACTATCATCTTTCAAGATTCTCATCTTCTCATTTTGATATCAGACACATCATGAATATATTAAAGGGATCAAAATCACACAGTCATGCTTTTTTTCTATTATTTTTGTAGTAACGCCACATGTTATTACTTTAGAAGTAATCTGACATGGTCAAATAGTGTTTATCACTTGTGCCATCCCCCCCTCATCTTTTCAAGCCTGTGCAGGCCTGACATGATAACTGTTGGCCGATTTGCTGCCGCGCTGCTATTTAATGAATCGTTCCATTGCCCGGTGGATAACAGAATGAACAAATGGCTTTCTGTGTTAGTGGCTGCCACTGCCTATACTATCAGATAATTAACTTTTTGCAAATAGACTGCACTGACTACCAAACAGAAGGAAGTCCGCACAATTAGAATGACTTATCTGTCTTCTTTCCTTTTTGTTTTATTTATTTTTCTTTTTTGGGGCGGTTGTTTTGGAGGAAAACAGACGGAACTAAATTCCATATTTCTTGCTTGAGAAATTGGCACCAGATTTATGTGTTTTGCTAACAAAGAATGAATAAGACGGATGGAAAAATGAAACCTCTTTAAAAAGCAAAATGAAAAGCAACATTTATGCTTCCACTGCCATGAAAATTATCCAAGATATTGATGTGCACAGTAAAAAAAAAGTGTCCTTAGTTGTGTTTTGATTTTGGTAAATAAACCTCTGCAAAAATGCAGAATATACACCTGCTATATTAAGGAGCAGCTTTTAAATGCCCTATTGTGCAGAATATTTCTGACTTTAGTTTAAAAGCAGTTGCTTCATGGAAGAGATGGGCTGCCAAAATTTGTCTTCCTTGTTCCAACGGAGAAATGTAGCAGCAATATTTCACCCCGCTGACTGACAGCGTGCAGCAACAGATGGGGGAGGGGCTAAACTGTCCTATTCTTTGCTGCAAACTGATAGACAAAACAATAGTCGTTCCAGCACTTTCCAGCGTGTCTTATGACAAAGACTTCAAACTGTACGAACCTGAAACTCTGGTGGTTTTGGAAATATTGGCTGCTTTAAGAAAAGTTTATATTGTAACATTACTCTGCTTCACACAGCCGGAGACAACTCCATGTGCTTTGGCTCTGAAAATCTTTACTGAAAATGTAACAAAATGACAGAACATTTGAGCATTTCTGAAAGTTTTTAAAATCTCGGTATACCTGGACATCCAGAAAGGACGTAGGCCAACTACAAGCTGAAAATAGTGCACAAAGTGTGAAACTAGCAGCATTAATTTGTTTTGTGATGGTGGATTTATTTATTTAATTCTTTATTTAGTTATATATTGTAAATTGAAATGTACCATATAATTATTACTACTTATTCAATTCAATTCAGTTTATTTATATAGCACTGATTCACAACAGATGTCATCTCAAGGGACTTAACAAGAAAAGTCTTTTCAATACAATAATAAAAACATTCCAGTCAGTTTTTAGTTTTTATTTTATTTAAGGAATCCCAGCAGATTGCATCGATTCATTGATTTGAGGTTGTGCCCCATTCATGCAAATTCCAACCACAGCAATCCCTCATACTGAGCAAGCATGTACTGTAGCGACAGTGGAGAGGAAAAACTGCCCTGTAACATGAAGAAACCTCCAGCAGAACCTGGCTCAGTATGAGCGGCCATCTGCCGCGACCGTCTGGGGGTTCAAGAAGACAGAGCATAGACGCAGAAAGAACAGAAGATCTGATATGAGTACTTTGGTACTTTCTATATTAATGAAAGTAAAAAGTTGATTTCAGGACATAGAGAATGTTCAATTACTGGGAGCATGATCCCAGTTGACGCTCCCTGTCCAACAGGGCATTGTAGCTAAGCAGGATACCAGACCCCTTGTACCTTCTATGGAGAGAAAAACAGTGTTAACAAACAAAGCCAACAGTCAAAATAACAGCAAAAAGGGTTAGGGTTAGGATACGACTGGGGAGTAGTAGAAGAGAAAATTAGCAGAATGAAGAAAAGTGGTCAGTTAAGCATTTTTTATTTATTTCTCAGCCTTTACCAGTGGATTATTTATTTATTAATTAAATTATTTATTTATTTATTGTGAAGGAAATTTACTATTCTTATTAGTGGTAGTAGTAGTATTAATTGAACTTTTACTCTGCCTTCACTTAGTCTTATTACTATTGCCATTATCAATAAAATAAACAAATGAAAGAGAATTTTGTTTCTCGCTGTAGTGAACAGCACCATATCTGTGGGTTTGTAAACAGGTGATGAATGAGCAAGGATGGAAAGGGAGGCCTTATTGTAAACGAATGGCTCTGGATTGTTTTGCCGCCGCGTTTGACAACCTCCTCCTGGATATTAGGAGTACCTGACAGAAGAGGGAGGTTGGGGGGAGTCTATTGTGTTTCACATCCATCCTCCAGCTTGTTCTCCATATTTAATTATTTATTTTTTTCCTCACTCACACCGACGGTGGCGCGATTCAATATTTATGTTTCCTTCTGTTTGGATTCCACAGCGGGTTGAATGGTGGAGGGGTGGGGTGGGGTGCTTTCATGTGTCTTATTTCCATGATTTCCAGCCTCTTTAAAAGTGTTGGTTGGAGGGGGGAAGGTGTTTTGAACAAAGCCATCTGTTGGAGTGGGCTATTTTATTAAGTGACAAACTGGATCCCTCTACCTTGCTAATGCGTCCCGTGGGAGATGGTGGCAGAGGCTGCCGTCATTTGTGTGTTTTGAGCGTGGCTGGATGGAGGAAGAGAGAACGTTTTTTTGTAGTTTTTTTCCTGGCAAGCAGCGTGGTGTACCACAGAAGAGACAGCACAGCTAGTGCAGCTGTGATTACAGAACTGATACGCTGTGGCTTTTATGAATCTACAATGATAATTTAATAGGGAACCTTTCAGCTTCCATCCCGTGACACACAGACACTCCGTAAATAACTTTCTATAACTTATTTATCGGAACCTTACACAACTGCCCCCAATTTATTAATCCAGCCATCCATCCTGAATGTTCAAAGACCCTTGAGAGTCTGCGTGCATCTATATCTGCAACGTAGGTTGTGGAGCCCCCCCTCGTCTTGTCAGTGAATCTGTTAGAGCTTCAAATGTGGGACAGGAACATCAGTTATTCTTTTTGAAGCCGACTCTGTTGTCTGTTGCAAAGTAAGTGTCCTTTTCTCTCTCGCAGAGTTATAGCCGGCAGCTCCAATGTTCTCCACAGGGGGCCGCTGAGCATGAGTAATACACACTGACTGGGGTTAAGAAAGTCCCAGTATGACTTCTGCAGGAGGGTCGTAGGGCTGAATAGTTGGCGAGAAGAATACACCAGTCAGTTTGTGCAGCATAAGATCACAAAGTGTGCTGTAGTTAATTTCTGTCTTTTAAGAGTTGGTGTGAGTTATGCTGTTTGTTTTTCTCCTTGGGGCACGCGGAGGAATGAAATATCTGGAAATTTAGTTGAGTAGTTATTGTGTTATCATGGGTAATATAATTATTATTCATCATAATGTTTTCAAAACCAATTATGACCAATTCTCTTAGTATCTTGACTAAAAATCACAATTTCATGGTATTTACACAACAAATTATAGCAAAAATGTGTATCATAACTTTATTGATTTGCTATAAAACCAAAAAGCGACAATTATTCCTACTGCTATTAAACCAATCTGCCGTTATCAATTTCATGCTACTAATTGAACCGAGGAATTGAATGAAAATGTTAAGAACACTGTTGTTTTTTCCTCCAATTAAAATTTTAATCCGTGAGGGTTTATACTACTTGACCATGATGATGAACAGAGCTGATGTAAAAACGGTTCAGCAGCATTTACTTCTGCGTTGCGTTGATGGAAATTTGTGGATTTAGCATTTAGTTCTGCTCATCTTGTCTGTTTGTTTGTTTTTTGACAGTTTTGCATTATAATCTTGGGTAAATGACATCTAACAATAAAGATTGCTGTGAGGTCAGTGACCTTTTAACTGATGGCTATACAGTGGATGCCAGGTATTGAGGGGTTAGGGGTTGACAGCCGTCCACTAATAGTTTAGACCCCCTGTAAAAACGTTTATAGTTCAAACATTAAATATACCTTAATATGGACTAATAAGCACAATGGAAACAGTCTTAGCACTACCGCAGAAGAAATACGTGAACACTGAACCACAGGTAGGTGGGGGTCCACTGTAGTTCCTTGTAAATGGTAGAGATTGTCAAATGCCAAAAACGTTGCAAAGATTGGACACCTGTATGGTACAGGTCAGCTTACAAAATGTGTTTGACAATTACCAATACTTGGATTTCTTTAAATTAAGTATGGTTTTAGTGGTAATATAATTTAGAGTCTTGCAAACATTTTACCATAATAACCACTAAAATAGGCAATCGTTGCATCCCAAATTGGTGCTACTGTGTCGGCTTGGAGACTGTTTCTCCAGTATTAACATGTCGTTAAGCTGCATCTTTTATATTCCTCTGAATTAGTTTTGCACAATGGATCAAATTTTGCTTAGAGAGCAGATTTAGGCACTTGGAGAAGGAGGGAAGCAATGTGGGAGAAGGTGGCTTGTATTATATGAACTTCATTATGTGTGACAGGCAGCACAATATTGATGGAAGAGCGGGGTTCCTATCATTGCTCAGCATTAAAACCTCTGCCGTGAATTAATGTACTATTCCTGATTCAGTAATTAACAATCATTCAGGGGCCGTATCCCTTTTCAACTAATCACTAATTGCAATAAGAATTTCAGATTCCATTTAAGGCAAGATTACCGATGAGCAAGCATTGCAAATCAGCCAACAGTTCTAATTAAGCTCCGATTCGTTCTCATTCTCTCTGCCTTGGCCCTTTGTGAGCACGTACAATGTGGAGTTTGTTTCCTCTGCATTACAAAAGAGAAATTGTATCTGAATGCTGCAGATAAAGAAGTGCACGGCACCCCGGGAACATAATTTCAGCTTTTTGTTTTTGCCATAGATTAGCATGTTTCGGTTTACCTTCATTACCTCTTTTTATTTTGCCTATCTCTCCTTTTTTGCTTGAGGTTTGTTCTGGTTTTTGCCTAAGAGTCAAATGTGTCTGAACTCAAATCACTGATCATAGAAGAGAATTTACTTGTACAGGTGCAGCTCAATACATTTGAATGTAATTGAAAAATGTTTTTATTTTAGTTACTCAAATGAAAAAAGTGAAACTGATATTTTAAGCCTTTATTTTCTGGTATTTTTTTTACAATAAAAGGTTACTTGACAGCTGGTTACAAAATTGCAAAGGAAACCGGCTGTGAATAGTGCTGTATCCAAGCATAGTAGTGGAAAGTTGAGTTGAAGGAAAAATGTTTTGATTCATATCTGTTAATATTGATTGTGGCTTATAGCTCATGAAAATTCAGTTTCATACTTTTTTTGTCAGAATTAGAGAAGACTGATAAAGGGATTCTTTATTCAGAAATGTGGACCCACTGTCAAGGGCAACCATGACTGCATCAATGCGACATGATGTGAGGATGAGGTGTTAAGGAAGCTCGTCTATGTTGTTTAGTCTGCTCTCATCCTACCATTGACAACTCTCCTTTAGATTTCTCTCTTCAGTTCAGGTGACTTACAGTAACTAGCCAATCCCAAAGCTAAATAATGCAATGGTCTTTAAATCAGCATTTGATACTTGGCATTTTGGGCAGGACCAAAGTCCAACTGGAAAATGTCAATTTCAATAAAGCTCATCAACAGAGGGTGGCATGAAGTGCCCTGGTAGGACCCTCCTCATGTTGTCTCAGTTGGTCCAGGAGTGGCTTAACACGAGGAATGCAACAGTTGTACCATAGTTTTTCCCTAAAACTAAACTTTCTGTTCATTTACCTGGATAGAGAACTCAGCCAGCTATATTGCCAGTGATCTGTCGTTGGTTATCATTCATACTTGTTGTTGAATATCTGCTGGGGGTTGCATCTGTTGCTTCTTAATCTTTTTTCTACCGCTTTTTTCCCCTTCCGCTAAACTTTACAATAGCAGACTTGGAAACAGCCAGGTTCTCTTTTAACAAGTTTTCGGGCCTTACTCTTGTCTTCGAGGTTGCCGGTGACTTCTTATGTAAGATTAAAATTTTCTGAGAAACTAAACTTTGGGTTTGCACTTGCTGTAATCATCTAAATTAACAAGAAATGCAGAAAAGTAATGATATGAGTTTGATGCTTTTCATTGAATTACTGACAAAATAACTTAGATGCAGCTGAGGTCCTTATTTCTTTAAGTACGTTTCTAAGAGTATTGATCCTACTGAAGTTTATAAAGTCAGAAATACAAAGTATACACTACGCTACGTGTGTCACTTTCACCCCTCTCGGTCTGATTTGCCTCGCTCGCCTTCATTGTGCCAATTCATCAATATCACAGCGCTGATATGTTTTGGCTTTAAGATGTCAGATGGGGTTAATGGCATCTTTAAACGATCCTTTATTCCACCCTTGTGTCCAAAACCGAAGCTGGGGGATTTGCAGAAAGCCACCCAGTGTGTTAGGATTAATTACCCCCATCCTCCTCTTCCTCAACAGCCCCACCTCACCCTGCAAGTTAAAGATTCAGACAGGAAATAGCCCTTTTCATGCAAATGAAATTGAATATGTCAGTCAGTGTAATAATGAAAGCCGAGCTGTCTTAGGCTCGGGGTCCATGCCAAAATAAGGGGCGCCGACGAAAAGTCAGTTTATTAATGTCCTCTGCAGTCTTTGATTCATGCTCTCTGTAATGGCTTGGCAGATCAAACGTTAGTTCATTGTGGATTCCTGATGACTTAAAATGTTTTGGCCATTGTGCAGGAAAAGCCAGACTCTGAGCTTTGTGAGATCACTTAAATCTGATTTTTTTGGCTTTAGGTTAAGGCGCTGTCAAACACGGCAGTAATGAATGCACATCTGCTCTGGCTGCTGGGTAAAGCTGTGATAAGAGGAAAAATGTGCAGTAGCCATCATTCCTCAGTTACCAAGTTCGGTGGAGTTCAGAGGAGTCTGACCTTACAGCAGGTGCAGGAGAAAGCTTTTAGGAAGTGTCTGCAACCATAACCTTCTGGTTGTAAGGCATAGATCAGACGATAAACACCAGGTTGTTTTTAATCAGAGTAGGAGTTAGTCTGGAACAAAAACTGAGATAAGATTCAGCTCAAGATTCTTTATTACCAGCTGAAAAATAAATTTTAAAATCTTTGAACTTGTTGACTCAACACTTTTACTGATCATGGTTTTATGACTTGCAGGTGTGACTTCTTGTTGAATATCTCTGACTAACTTTGGCCTTACAAAGGCTGCTGGTCAGTTCACACTTATGTCCTTTTGTACTTCTCCAGTTCTGATCATTTTGTACTTAACTGTTTTTGGGGGGGTATGAACACAGCTTTCTGCTCCAGGACATTTCGTATCTAACTCTGGGATGTTTTATACCTGCTTTGACAACAATCAACTTTATTCTACTGTAGGGAAATGTGGCTATGTGACTCGAATAAATAATATCTACGCTCAAAAAAGTGCCTTGAGATGACATCTGTTGTGAATTGGCGCTATATAAATAAATTGAATTGAATTGAATTGAAAAAGTCACACATAGTTATGTTTGGTCTAAACTACATTTTAAGTCAGTTGTTGCAGGACAGTTAGACAGGATTATAAAAAGATATAAAAAGAAAGTCCTTTTACATTTAACTAGGGGGCAAAATCGGAACAAAATGCAATCTAGACCCTAACTGAAGTTTTGTTTGGTTAAATCTAAATATTTCATAAAAATATGATTTTAATTGCAAACATTTACCCCAGTAGTCTTCTTAGCTCTAAGTAGCAGGCATACCACCTAGTTACCTGATTTTCTAATGAATTTATTATCTAACTCCAAGGGTGCAAGTCTTCTTCAGTTACATCATGATCTCTTTCTAAAACTTAATTCCCATTTTGAGTTGAAATGGGCACCTTCCAAGATTAGACATGGACATGCCCAATTTCCAAAATATTCCGAACTTTAAAATTTCAAATCTATCTGCCAGTCTTCCCTCACCTCTTTGTTTTTCTTCCAAGCACTCTGACTGTTTGGTAATCTTTGAAAAAAAATGGATCTTTAGGCTTTTTGTTTTTTAACGTTTAGTTGAAATTTGAAATTTCATTGGGGCACAAAGGATACAATCACCAACTGCTGTAAAATGGTTATTAGTGACAATGCATGATTCGCAATTGGCCAATTCTCCCTTCATCAGCTCTGACCAATGACCAACAGGTCAACAAATAACAAATCAAGACATTTTCCATGTTAAGTGCATGCCGTTTGATTTATTTTGTTGTGAATTTAGTGAAAATCAGACAAAGGTTGGAGACATAAATAGGAATAATCCTTGAATTGCTTAATTTTTCTGTTGGATTCAAAAACCTCTGTGGCTAAACCTCTGATTTTTTTTGTCCTTTGTAAAAATTTGTTACATTTTATTGTTTAATTACTCAAAGATAACAAATGAGTGTATATGTTCTGAACTGGCCTAAACCATAATAGGAAGGTTAGACCTAAAAGAAAACTAGAATCGGTATCTGCCAGTTGAAGCCTGATCAGATATATATAGTCTGGTCACAACCCGTAGACAGAGCTCAGTCCTAGGAGCGGAATCTACGCTTGTCTTTCAAACTGTTTCTGCATGCAATTAGACAGCGCTAAGACAAATCATAAAAAATAACTAATTTACGTATTCATAGTGGTGGAAATCAGTCAACAGGGCAGTCCGCCATACACAGTCAAAACAAAGAACTTAAATGCCTCTATCTGCTCATCTCTCAAAGAAAAGCCCAAGTCTAAATCGTCCAAAGTTGTTGCCAAAGTCGTTTCAAAAGAGCGCTGTTCATGAGCCGCCGCCATCTTTGTTCTTTTGCTCCGGTGCAGCTCTGCCGTCATCGTAAAAACGAAAAAAAAAAGCTCTGGCATGATGGTGCTTAGCCTGCCCAACATCTCTCTACAAACATAGAGTACTGTGATTGGCCCCGCCTACATGTAACTGAGCCAATGGTAGACTTGCTGGGGCTGCAATGGAGCGTGGCTGAACCAACCAGCAGAGCAAAATCTTTTGCTACTGAGGTTTGTCTAGATTTCTAGGCTACTGATCAGTGCATTTTTAGGTATTATTTCTGTTTGTATTCAGCCAACAGTAGTCAGCTTGCGAGAGTGAATTTGAAACCATTCCATAAAAAAAACAACTACTTGATAGGGGTGTGTCGACCCACCATTAATTAATTAATTGTGATGTGAAACATGCAGAATCGATTGCAATTCAGAAGTGTTAAAAAAATATATATATATTTAATTATAATTTAAATGAGAAAAACATAAAAGTCGGGCATTCCGCACGAACATTTATAGGGGACGGCACGAAATGTACAAAATACAGCAAATATTCCAATTGTGGAAATGCGTCTATAGTTGTCAATGGATCTTCTTTGTTGTTTTGTACTGTATCATGTTAGCAGCAACATCTTCTTTTCCCCAGACATGTCCACTTTTTCGGCGCCTTACGGGGCGCCCTTCCCAACCGCAGGGCAGGGCAGCTCATGTTTACCAGAAGTCACCCCAGGTGTAGCTTTAAGTATGAAAACACGAAGGAAATTTCCTTCCTTCATCTCGGTTGGGTCCAAAGTGTGGCAGAGAGCACCGTACTCATAGCTGGCAGATTAGTTTTACTGTGTATGACAGGTGGCAAATATCCCATTGGTCAAACTGACGCAAAAACTATGAAAACCCTAAAAAGTTAGAATTCTGTATTAAATTGACAGTGGGAAAAAACAAAGACTGGAGTCTATGGGAGAATGCTGCTTCTTATTTTCTATTACTTTGAATAGAAAATAATACTTATTTTCTCAGAATATAATTTCATATTTTTGTGTTAATTATTTTTCAGTATGACTTAAAAAGGGATCTTTTATTGTTATAGATTTATTTTCTAATGCAAAAGATTAATTATTTCTATTTAGATTTTAAAGTCATTTCTGTTATGGTTGACTTGTAAAAGCTAATCTGAAGTTTTTTATTCTTTCCAACCACATAGAGCAGGAATACTTATGTAAGTCAAAAGTCTTCAAGTAAACAGAGCATGATTGATGTGTTTAAGGATTGGACCCAGTGCCAAAACATATTTCCTTTAGCTTTCATTAATAATATGACCTTGATATGATTATGAAACATATTTTGGACATGTGTTTATTTGTAGTTTGACACAAACAAAAGACGGGACATCAATTGGTTTGGATACTTAAATTAATGGAAACTGGGTGGATTTAAGATTAGAAATTAGCCATGGAATGAATGTTGAAAAAACCCTAATTGGGGTAAAAATATGCAACCAAAACAATCGTTTTATAATCGAATTGTAGCACCCGAATTGTAATCGAATGGAAATCGTGAGGCACCCATGATGGCACACCCCTACTACTTGAAGTCATAAAACAATCTGCTTTCCTAAACCCAAAGTTTTTGTGATGCCAAACTATAAAGATGACACTCACCAGGGGAACTGTGGGAATGCTCCCCCCACTTTTGTGTGAACATAGAATGATCAAGGTTATATAATGACCTCCAGGGAGGGCAGTCGCAGACTCTCGTCACCAGCCTTTTAACTTGTGACAGGCTTTACACTTCTCATTTGTTTGCCGGCAGCGGCTTAGCAGTGGATTAGCAGGTTCCCAGCCGCAGTATTAATTAATGCAGCTTATGCTTACCTCTCAGAGGAGATGTGCACGTGTGGCTTAGGTGAAAGGAGCATCTTTCAACTTGGACTCATTCAGCGAAACAAAGCCTGCATACTACTCTAAATGATAGTCCTTGTTAATGAAATTAATTTCTGTTCAGATTAGTAGGATTACAGTTGAACAGATGGGAGCTAAAATTTAAGAATGATGTCATCCTCTAAGACAGTCGCAGAAAAAGAGTCTGGGTTCTGGAGCTTGGTGTGCTTATGGTTTGCAAAGTGTTATGTTTTTTTCTTCTTCTTCTTCTTCACGGGCCATATCTTATTGCTCGCTGTCACGGTTCGAGTCATGGCATTGTTGGAACAAAGACGAGGTTTCAATCAGCCTCCATCTACCTGAAGCCATACGAGGAGTCTCCCAAAATTGATGTTTGTCAGCAGCAGACCTAAAATGAGTGTATGATGGCGATATCAGCGGCCGTGTCTTTGAAAACACCATTACCTTCACGTCACGCCTCAATCATTCCCCATTGTGTGATGACTGTACCCCCCCTACCACCCTCCAACCATCAGCCCACCCAAACAACCCCATTCCCCTCACCTCCAGTGCTGATCTCCCGTACATGCTGTAGAAGTCTATTACAACCAGCGCATGGAGACGCAGCGAGGCGTAATGCATGGCCCCGGAGCGAAAACAACCCCAATAGCATATCAATTACCCATCAGCACCTTCTTGGTCGGATGCCAGTGTGTGCCGCAACCCGGCTAAGTCAAATTAGCTGGAGTGAAAATGCAGATATAGCCGTGCGCAAATTGTAAACTGTGCTACAGATTTTTCAGCTGATGAATGACAGAGAAAGATTTAGAGGAATATTTTTTTTTTATTTTGTTGGGGTGCCCGGGGGGGGGGGGGGGGGGGGTTGCTGATGTCTGCGAGTAGTAAAGGAAGTGGTGTGCCGTGAGGAAATCAAGCGATTTCTCAGCCTCATTTGCCCAGAGGAAACCCAGCTGCTTGCCTGTTTATCTGCTCGCCCTTTTGATTGCCGGCCACACATCCTTATGTCACCTCTCCTCGAATCCTGCAGGTTAATTTGTCCCTCAATCGCACCGCTGCCTGCCGCTGCTTCTGGGCAATACAATCTGAGAGAGGTTTCAGGGGGATAATCAGTTTGCACATGGTCAGACAGGGAGTAGAACGGGCACAATGACATGTCGTCACACATACAGATGAGGCGATTCAGACGGCTGGCATTACTGCAGCCCGTGCGGCCCTCTAACAGCCCACCAAAGTGATTGATAAAAGGGAAGCAGTTGTTTCACAGATGGAGCTGCACCGCCCACCAAACCCAGAGCTCAGGCTTTATGAAAGTTCGTTTGTTTGGCACCACTCATACGCAAGGTCATTTAAATGGGAAAATAAAGAATCAAAGGCAAATAAAACAACATAAAATTAAAAATATCACTTGGAAAAAAACATCTGAACAATTGCTTAAAGAGGATTTAAAAACACACCTTATAAATGTATCATTGACCTTTTATGTGAAATCTACACCAAACAGTAATGTTGTTTGTCCTGATGTAAAGGACCCAACAGATTCTGGAATCAGTGAGTCAGTTCCAGAGCTAACCCCTCCTTTCCACCAGACGCGTAAGCAGCACGTTACAGGAGCAGCACGTCATACGAGCAGCACGTCATACACAGCTAATAGCCACCACTGTAGTCAATAGAACCCTTTCCACCAGAGGCGAAAGCAGCACGAGTCTGCCGCGTCTGAGGAGCGACATGTCGCAGCACTTTTCTAAATATACGCGGCAGTCCTATTTTCTAAGCAGCACGCCTCTGAAACACGTAAATTTCTACATTTTGGATAGGGGAGACAGGAAATATACGGCTCGGCACCGGAAATTTTCAAAATAAAAGAAACGTGCTGCTTTGCGGTTGCTTTACTTAAGAAAATGTCACTACCTGTGCGGCCGGTGAGAAGTCAGTACCTCGCGGGAGGGGGCGATTTTGGATATTCCCTGACATAACATAGACTTATTGGCGAATATAAAACGGACATAACATAAAACACCAACCATTTGGAGCCATGTTGTTGTCTTTTCCTGGTTATTATTGTCATAGACGTTTATATATGTCTATGGCTGTTGTGTTTACTGACGAAACCACGCGTGATTTTGCTAATCTCGCGTGATTTCGTGTTCTCGGTGACAGCTGCTTCCCTGCTGCTATGCGCCTCATACGCACCCGGTGGAAAGGGCCAAGCAGCAGAATACGAAAGTGAAACGTGCTGCTCCTGTAACGTGCCGCTTACGCGTCCGGTGGACGCTTAGTTCCAGTCTGGAGAACACTGACTAAACAAGTCTCAAGTACGCTTCAGGGTCCACATGCTTCATTTCTGACCAGTAAATGGGGAATGCATTTAGGTCTAAGACCAGTCAGTGCTCTATAGACCATTAATTACATTTTAAAATATATCAGTGATTTCCAGTCTTGCATGATATGATATGTGTGCCTGGTGTTGGTCAAGACTCTGGTGGAAACATTTTGGATGAGATGTAGCTGTCTGATAAGTAAGCCCCTAATTCTGGCAATGTGTTTAACATGAACGTAGGTTGATTTAATAATGGAAGTTATGTGAATGTTTATGTCTATAACCATAACGACATCTAGGGGTTTTATTGCATGCTCTTTGTGCTTTAGTGCCATTCAATCTAGCTTTGTTCAAGCTTTAAATTTGCATTTGTGAGTGTCATCAGAATACATATAAAAATTTCCGTCAGAACAAGCATATGGAAACGGAATAGAAGTGGTTCAGGAATGAAGCCTTGAGGAAACTCACATGGGATTTTTTTCATATTCCGATTTATAATTGCCAAAAGACATCAAGTAGTCCCAGTCTGCTAAATAACACCTGAACTAATCTATTAAATTCAGTTTATATATACTGCATCAATTCAGAGTAAAGAAAAGTCGATTCAGTCATGCAAAGAAATATGTTAATACAGACATTCCTGTTTTATCTGGTTTTCAAACAATGCAGCCTAGTTCCATCCATTTTTTCAATTTCGTCAAATCTAGTACACTGCTAGACAAGACTGGACTCCCGCTTACTTATCCAGTCTATAGATCAGTATGTTGTGACCAACTGTTTATGTATGTAAAACGGCTACATAATCTAGTCATCCCAGCCCAGAAGTTTTAGGTGCATTGCTGTTGAGACACAAGCTGCTTAAAACAAAATTTCTATATTAGAGGAAAAGGCTAAGACAGGTTGCGGTCAACATTCTGACCTTTTTGCAGTTGAAATTAGAAAATGCTTTATCTTGACTTTAAAACTGGATTGTGAAGTCCACAGATACAAATCTTACAGAGGAGAGATTACTTCCTTTGGTTGTCATTTGCGTTTATTGGACTGTAATAGCAGTTTGAGCTCTTGATAAATAATGTTAATTTCTGTCAGACTGAAGCAGAGCTATAACTCTGCTTTTGTTGTGAAAATCAAAAGTGTCTTTATTTGTCTTTCTTAATTGTAGCTTTTATTTAGCTATTCTTGTTCCCCACTGAGCTGTTGTCTTGAATTTGGTGAACATTTGAAGCAACAGAACGCCCACAGTCACAAATAAAGCATTTTGATGCACATGTTCATTGCATTTTATTAAGATAGGGCACCATCTCTGGTTCTATCTTGTATTGTTTTGATTTAAAGACTAGTAATGACTGCAGCTCCTCGGGCTCTGCTTTTCTTTTTAAAAACTAAAAGGGTGATGGGCAGTAGCTAAGACTGGGGAATTACTAGAGAATAAAATGTAAAGTTAATGATGTAATCTCTCTAAACGAACGCGACTAATAAAGGTTCAGCTAGTTTATGGTCCTAAATGGAGGATTCAAGTGTTAGTCATCAGTCAAGCAACTTTTTAAATTTTTTAAATGATTTCATAGGAGCAGAGTATGAATAGATGTTTTTCATTGCTGTATTTTCCTATTTCTATGCTTGCTAAAAATACATTCAAAAGTGCATAGCAATCTCATGAAACCCATTCAGGTATTTACACCCTTCTGAGCTAAATACATGAACTACCAGCCCATTGTTCCTTTGTAAACACCAGGTATAAAAATTTTAATACCGTTCCTTTTTTTTTAGAACAAAAACACTCCATTTGAAAAATGACTATGTTTTGGTGACTATATCACCATCCCTTACAAAATACTACCTAGATCAAAGCAAACTGTTGTACATCTTGCTCTCAACATCGCTCTACCTTTGTTTTCCACTTTCTTTACACAGACATTTTAATCTTGATCTCCAAAGGCAATTGTCTTAAAAGCCAGATGCTGAAATCTGCAAATTTATCTGTTTACTATGGTGTGTGAAAAATGTTGGCTCAATAATAAAGATGTGCAGTTGCTCAACACGATCACTTACATTTTGCAATTTCCTTTTTATTCTGTTTCTGTGTCTCTCCAGCACCGCCAAAGTTTTTAAGAACCCCCAATGACCAAACAGGCGTGCAGGGAGGCGTGGCGTCCTTCATCTGCCAAGCCACCGGAGATCCACAGCCGAAGATTGTGTGGAACAAGAAGGGGAAGAGAGTCAGCAACCAGAGATTTGAGGTATTAGGTCTATTGTTCTGATGTAAAATGCTCGACAAAATTGGAATGTTTCAGCACCGCTCTTTTGGCTACGCTTGCAACACAATCCATCGCGCCAAAATCCATTTGCTTGCTTTCCTCCCCAAATTGCCACCACGCATTAGGGGGCTTTAATAATCGCGCTGACCCAGCTTTAAATAGGCATGAGTCTTAACAAGAAAGATATAGTGATAAGTTTAAATATGTTACGAATAGAAAGCAATTGGACAGATTAGAAAAAGAAAAAACTTGTGGTGTGACCCAGATCTTTACATTAGCATCACGCCACATTTTTCACCTTCATGCAAAGTGAAAGGGGTAGCAGCACTTTCACTTGGAAAGATCCTTTTGCTTTGTGGCATTTTTATCTGAATGCATATCCCACCCTCTTTATTTTGGCTGAAGCTTTGATTTCTGGTCAGCTTTAATCCGCATTTGAGCTGAACACCATCACAAAATCATTGCAGAGCACTGATAAGATTTCTATTAATTTCTGTGTCAGTCATTGGGACTTCTCTTTTCTCCATAGTTGCCATATTTGTTAGCTCCCAATGGGCTAATGGAGCTCACAAACCTCTTCCCGTTTTTTTCCGTGTTTCACGCCCACAGAAATCCAATCTTATCAGAGTTCATCGTGTTTGCATCACACGTCGAGCTGAATGCTAACACGTTAGTTTCCATTCATTCACCAATCGCTCCTCAGGGGCTCGCTCTCTGCTACAATTCTGCACCCATTCAATCATGCGCTGCCACCTCATCTTCTAACGAAAACCCATTTCCTCCTGGAAGCCCCACAACTTCCTTTCTAATTTGCTCTTTGGCCCGAACCCAGAAAGGAGGCTGTTTTTACCATCACCTGCTGACACCTGGAGTGCCAACACTGCTTTAGCTCTGCCAGTGAAATGTTAGAGTTTTGTTAACTAACACATGCTCAGATATACTGTGTACTTTAAAATGTTTGTAGGCCTCAGTGTGTTTGTGTGTGTGTGCACGTGTGCCTGTGTGTGGGAGAGAAAGTGGTCTCAGGCCTATCTTTTACTTGAATCTACCTCTATGCTTAAAAGAGATTGAGTTATGACACAGATCTTTCTTAAATCAGTGAGTATTCAACACGTAGCATGCAACAATAGCTGAATAAGCTATAACAAACACCTGTTTGTGAAGCATTTTATGTGTCGTTCGTCCAGAAAAAGTTAGTCCTGTCTCTCGTACCACTACCTCACCTCATGGTACAAACTGTCCGTAACCGAATACTGAGCCACCGTTAACTGTTTGTGCTTGTTTTCTGTCCCATTGACACGATCTAGTGTGATGCATTTGCCCTTCAGGAGACTGAATGTTAGCTTTAAGAGTGGGACACGTTCAGACTTAAAATTCACTCTGCAACCAAATATCTGTGCAAAATGAGTATCCACCCCCATTCTTAAAGTTAGTCAGCCACATCAGTTATTTTGTAAGTTAGCTTTAAATTAGAGTGAAAACACCTTCTCAACACACACTAGATTACATTACCTTAAAGTAAATATATATCCAGAGTAGGCATTGGCCAGTTACCTGTAACAAAATATATTTAGGTTTTGAATAGCTAGAACTGCTAAAATATTCCTTCATGCTGTTGCTACAACAGCCTGTAACATTTTCTTTCAATGAGATTGCAGAAAAGGTGCTGAAGCAACCGGAATTTTTCTCAGGTTATTTAAAACCCTGCCCCTCCTCCACCTTTTATGCGCTGCTGTCCAGCTAGCTAAAAGAAGGCTTAAACACATTTCTGTTGCTTACCAAAAAAAAAAGAAAACCCATTAAATGTTAAAAAGTAGTTCTAAAAGTTCAAAAGTAATCAAAGTTTTCTATGGTTGCTCCCCCCAACACACCTGACGCTGCATTCTGCTGGTCAGCTACCTAAAAGACTAAAACACATTTTGCTTACCTATTAGAGCTTGGAGATGGTTCTGAAAGTGGTGAAATGATGAAGGTGTTTGGAGTAGTGCACCCCTTACCCCACCTGTCCATGCGCACTGCTGGTCAGCTAGCTGAAAGAAGACTAAAACATGTTTCCTTTGCTTAACAGAAAGACAAGTTTGACTGTTTGGAAATGCTTCTTAAAGTGTGAAACTGATTAGAGATTTCTTTAATTTTTCTTATTTGGTCAGTGAGAGAAATTTAGAAGGCTAAAAATCTTTTACCTTTGTAAAGGAAAAAAATTTAAGTTTTCTCTGGTTTTACGTAGCATAGTAGGCTACTGCCCCTAACCAACATTATCTAACTAAGTGAAAGTTAAAACATATTTACCTTACCTACATGAAATACAGATTTGACTGTTTGTCAGGGTTTTTAGTAATCAGAAATATTTCCAGTCATTGTAGAAATTAAAACCCTCCATCACACTTGTTAAATAACGTTGATTTAAAACTGCCACAAGCACCACGTTTTGCTAAACTAATATTAGCTTGTTATAGCCAATTACTCAGTAAAGAGCAGAACAGCAAAATTATATTATAATATGTGCAGTATGTACTTGAAAACCACTATAAAATACTCTTTATGCAACATAAGAAACACAATAGCAAGAAATAATGTTACAGAAAACATTGTTATGAATGTGATAATGTTATTTTAGTTGCTGCTTTGGATCGTATTCTACATTTTTTGTATTCTGTTTTTGTGTAAATACTATAAAACTTTGCTATTTCTACCTAAAGTTATCATGCCGTAAGACTCTTATACCGGCCCGTGCCTAACCTGGATACAACAAATGGACTTATTTATATCTGATAGTCTCAGCACATACACAGATCCTTACTTGTTCCTATTCAATAAACACCCAAGAATATACAAAAAAAGACTTTACATTAAGATAGGCAAAGAGCTGTTTATGTCATTGGAAGCACATTTTGTCAGTCTCCATCAGTGTTGTTGCTCTGTCTTTAACTTTATTTTTTAGTTGTTTTTATTATTATTTTCTGTGGAAGGTCCCTCACTCATTGTGAACAAAAAAATCTCCTTTAACATATCCTGTCTCTCGCACCTGCAGGTGATAGAGTTCAGCGATGGCTCTGGCTCCGTGCTGAGAATTCAGCCGTTGCGCACGCCCCGAGACGAAGCCATATACGAGTGCGTCGCCTCCAACAGTGTTGGAGAGACGAGCGCCACCACCAGGCTGACTGTTTTACGTGGTAGGTCTTTTCTCAACAGCCAAAGAACAACGAAAAAAAAGATTAAATCAGTCCAACACACATACACCACTTACACACACTGATCTCCATCTGTAACAGGTAAGGTTGCATTTATCTGTTTGTTTGGTTCTCTTTTCTTCATTTCTAACCGTCATTGCTGTGTTCAAACAAACTCCACTTTCAAATCTGGTTGCACTCACGCTGTGTATCCTAACTTGATAAGATTTAGTCCATTAGCTGTGTAGCCGAGTAAGTTTTTGTTTCTAAGTGACTTAAGTCATTTGCATACTTATTCCTGACACAATAATTAAGATGCCAGTTAAATTATGCAAATAGCCATCCTTTTCTCTAGCCTGAGGAGGTTTAATGAAAAAAGCTCAGCAATGATTTTCAAATCAGTCATTTTTCATCTCCGTGTTTCAGCTTTGATATTCATTTGATCGTCTATGGGGGGAAAAAAGCCAGCGCACTGTTTGTTGTTCACAACGGTGTTCTAGTGGCAGGTTGATTCAGGCTGTATTTTCCAGTGATCAGTGGCTGTTAAAACGCATGCTTTACAAATCTGGACAGGAAAGGTCAGGGCAAGAGTTCGATGGCAAATAAGTTGGATTACGGTGTCTTTCTTTATAAAGAGCTCTGGGTAAAATGTAATCTTGATTAGAAACAACATTCCTTTCAGAGACAAATTTGTGTTGGCCCTGTGCTAAAAAGACAGTATAATATCTCTGAAACATGACTTGTTTGGGTTTGAATAGAGAAAATAGCTTCGGCGTTATAATAAAAAAGGGTCTTGGCCTGTTTGAATGAGGTGTATTCTATTATGTTCTGCAATTACAAAACATAGAAAATGAGTTTCTATCGAAAGTTGCTTCTAAATCATAAAAAAAAAGCTGGCTCTGCGACTCTGAAACCCCACCACCACCACAAATCCTCCTCTTTTGCTTCTTATCTCACCAGTGAGCTACCAAAAGAGCCCTTTGCACTGTCTCCAGGGGCCGATTGAAAGAGAAAGGTGGGCACATTCACATGCGGCTCTCTCCCGTTTTCTCTGGGAGTGCACGCTGTGTGTGCAGGTGTGCTCACATGCAACACCTTGCACAATTCTTTTTTCCTTTCACTCTCACTCTGTCTCTATCTCTGTATTTCCCCTTCACACACACACACACATGCACACGCACACCAGCAGCAGCAGATAGCTGAGGAAGGGATTGAAGCTGCTCTTCCCAGCTTCACGGCCTAGCATTAGCATGTTTATTACTATTTCCATTTTGCTCTTCTGCTCTCTCTCCTTTTCCATCAATGTATTGAGGGTGAGTAGAGGCCTATCGGCGACCAAAAAAATAGAAAAACAGGAGCAAGCTTTTTTTCCCTCCCCCTCTCTTCTGCTTTTGTGCAAATACAAAGCTGTGCTCCATCACATTACCTCCCACATACAAAATCCGAGCCTTGTGAATGATTCAGGTAATAATGTACATTTTCTAAAATAAATGTGCTCTTTTTTTAATTGCATGCATCACAACTTGCAGAAATCTAGTCTGAACAAAGTGTCAGCAGTGATGTGATGCATATAAACAAAACAAAAAAAAATCAGCTAGGACATAAAATCCCTGAATAATACAGCAATGTCATAACAGTAGTCACAGTTTGACTGTAAATTAACAGAAATGGAATGCAGTTTTATTAACTTTGGATAAACCCACATTAGTGTGGAAAGTGGAGGCTGACAGACTTAGCAACTCACCTTAACAGGAGCTTTACACTTAAAATCGCCATAGAATAATTTTAGAATGGGGTCCATATGTGTTCATCCCACCCTATAATACTTTATAGAACCAGCTTTCACTGGAATACAGCTGTAAGTGTTTGGAGGCATGTCTCCACTAGCTTTGCACATCTGGAGGCTGAAGCTTCTGCTCATTCTTCAAAAAAGCTCAAGCTCAGTCAGATTGAAGCTCATCTGAGAAAAGCAATTTTCAAGTCTGTCTACAGATTTTCAATAGGAGTTAGGTCTTGACTTTGACTGGTCCATTTTAAAACATGAATATGCTTTGATCTAAATTTTTCCATCATAGCTCTGACTGTGTTGAAAGTTGCTGTCATGCTGGAAGGTAAACTTCCACCCCATCCTTGAGTATTTTCCAGATTTCTTTCCTGTATTGCTCCTTATTTGGTTCCATCCATCACCCAATCAACTATGACCAGCTTCCCTGTCTCTGCTGAACAAAAGCATTGCCACAGCATCATGCTGTCATCTCTGTGTTTTACTGTGGCCATGGTGTTTTCTGGGTGATGTGAAGTGTTGGTTTTCTGCAACCCATACTCTAGCGTTATTCATGCAAAATGTAACATTTTCAAAACAACACTTGCAATGCAATTTCCAAAACAAAGAATAATCCAGCTTCTGCTGAAACAAGCATCTTCTTCTATTTAGATTTTGTAAAATGAAAATGTGCCTACAGCAATATAAAAGTTTCCTGTGTCTGTACTTCAAAAAGTGTAAAATAAAACCTTGATACTGTCCATACAAATAGGACGGCCTAAGCTCTAGCCAAGATCAAAGGTGGGAGTGAGGTAACACAGTCTAGTGAGGCCACACTGTTCATGCTGTATGCATAGATACAGATTCCAGAAATAACTCAAGAATGGTTTATCCATTATTTAGAACACCAAAAAGCTTGCTCTTTTCAAAAATACTCCTTACACTGCATTAAATAGAACACTGCTCATATTTTATGATGTAATCTGCTATTTTTCTCCAATTTTGGCTATTTTCATTAGGGAAAATTAGCCTTCTAGGGAAGTGTGTGTTGCAGGATTGAAGAAATAAACAAGTCAAACAAATGAAGATGAGTGCGATTAAACCCGGCCTAATACATATAAAGTGACTGTTCACTTAGTTCATTTAGGCTCCAATGGTCTGTGGAAACAACTGCAAGGCATCTGTTGTGGGTAGCTCGCCACAGGGGGGTTGGGAGGGAACTGCCTAATTCTATGAAGGAAAACCACATTTGTCGCATGTTATGAAGAAAAGGGGGACTGGAGGTGACAAAATCCGAAGCCCAGGGGGAATATTAGTATTCGGATGGGTCTCCAACTTGATGGGAACTGCCATTAGTAATGAACTTCCAGGCTCGGAGAGATGATTTGCATGAAAGGCGAACCCTTTAACGTAATGATGTTCTGAGTCAAATCTGCCAGGCCACGCTATGAGATACAGGTTGGCTTATTTCGCTTCTTTTTTTTTCCATTCAACGCTCGGTTTTGATTAACTGTGAGATGAACAGACTCCCGTATGACTCAAGTCTCTAAATGTAACTTGTCTAGATTTGTTAGGTAATTCCACATGACATAAAAAAAGGGTTGAACATGAAGATACTGCACATTATGGGTGTCATTGCTGCAATACAGTTGAAGTTATGTTTTGTCATTTATAAGTGAGGATCTGGAAGACATATACAGAAGTACGCCTGCAGAGCATGTAACAATAGTATCAGCATACAGTATTAGCACAGCTGGAAATCTATTATGGAAGAAACAAACTTTGGAAAATTTAGTCACGACACTTTTCTGGGTTCCAGCCTCTCTGCTAATAGTTCCAGCAGAATGATGTGTGCATTTGAGTGCTGCAGTTCATGATTCAGGCATGATTAAGGATTTATACTGCATCTTCATAGTCCCATTATGCTGTCAACAGCCATTTCCTGTTTCCCCGCACACAAGCCAGCAAACTTATGCAGCTGTGCACAACTTGACAGTGGGAGCGGAAAATGGGAAGCCGCTCTCCTGTGACGGGAAAACAGAAAGCATCATTTCCATTTGTATGGAATGGTGCGACAGCGCGGTCAGAGCTCTGTAGTTACGACAAATGCTTCCTCTCCTCAGTGAAAAAAAGCTGCTACATGATCAGTGGTTATTTAGATACAATATATGCACTCCACTTCATGTTGCCATTTTGGCAGGCAAAGAACATTCTTGCACTCAGGTAAAATACATTAATTCATTCCACACATTTGATTAATATACAGTTATTCTTAAAAGAATGTACATCCGTGTTCCATTCCAGGGTTTTCTTATCAGAACAATAATCTTTACTGGCTTTTGAAAGGATTTACATCTAACCCCAAAAACACAGATTTCATGCTGTCAGTATTTAAAATGTAAAAATGAATTCAGCTCAAAAATTCTTTACTAACCTAAGGAGAAATTAAGTCATATCCAATTATCTTCATAGATTGTTGTGGATGAGGATGCTGTTGGCAGAAAGGATCTCTGGTAGCAGTCAGTCTGGCAACGAATCTGAAGAAATCTCTCACTGAAGACATTACTCTCGTAACTATTATGACATGCTTACAGCCCAATACTCAGCCAGCAAAGACAATATTTCACAGCTGCACATCTTGGATGCAACAATTTGTTGTTGGCAAGCAGCGCTAATCCACCTCATTTGCTTTTTCCCAATCCTTTATTAATCTCTCGTTGACCCTATGGTTGGAAAGCTGGGAAAAGAGACTCTGGTGTCAGGGATATGAAGTGTGCAAAAAAAATTCTGTACACCCCAAGATCAAACATCTTTGAGAACCCCCTATAGCAAGAAAAACATAAAGTAGTCATTTTATATATGACTTTAGCAGTTTTATATCACTTTATCAGTTTATCAGACCCTGTTGTGCAGGGGTTTTGGCTCACACTTGCTATTGTTCATTAAAGGTTTGCAGACTGTTCTGCTCCCTTCGGGTCCCACTACAGCATTTAATCATGAGAGGTCTGGGATTTGTCTGCTGTTTTTGGAATCATTGTTTCATAGACTTCCCAGTTTTAGCCAAGCTTCACTGTTGGGCAGATGGCCTCATAAAGACTCTTTGATGGACAGAAGAGTCCATGGTTAACTCAAGAGTCCTAGGGCAAAATCTAAGTCATCACCTCTCCACCACCATCCTTAAGAATGTGCATGAGTGTTTTTGTGGTTATACGTTTTTTTGTCAAAGTTGGTCCCTCTACCACGGCGCATAACAGTTGGTTTGACCACTTTGCAGTTCTTTCAGATACAACTTTTCAATCCTCAGTTGTGCCACCATATAGTTTTGATACAAGGGGCTTTGTCTGGACAACTTTTTCAAGCAACTGATTCTTGTTCACTCTTTTTGTAATTGTACTCATGCTCACATGGTAACACAGACATGTAGTGTAGTGAGATGTAGCTTTTAGTTTTTTTTTATTGTTTTCAGAGTGAATTTGCTGCTATTTCCTCTCTCTCTCTGAAAGATTAGTGACTCCTTTAAATGTTTTCCGCTGTAGAATAATCTTCCTTGTTTAAAGAACGAAAAACTTCAGATTGTTTGGATTGTTATTACCTTTCAATGACTTATAGGCGGCAACTATTGCTTTTTTAAAGGCATAGCTATTGTCTTACTTTCTTGACATTATGCCAGGTCTCCTCTGTGTACTTAAGCCTAGCAAACTGCCAAAGGTCCTGCTTTTGGGTTTACTTAACTGATCAGAAACGATTTGAAAAGAAAAATAAACAAAAAAACAAATCATGTTATGTCCTAATACTAAAAACACTATATTAGAAATAGGGAATATTTTTTTCTTTTTTATTTTGAGGTGTTTAATGTGTAAAGTCTGAGATAAAGCTCTCAGGTCAGTCAAATATAAATATAAATTCAGAATTTACCAATTATAGTAAAATTATTAAGCACTTTATTTGTCTCCTTGAAGCCCCTGAACCTTTGCAAAGACGTACAGAGTGCAAGAAAAAGAAAAACCCGTTCACATGCTCAAACAACTTAGGAAGATAAATGCTGTGTCGGCTGTCTCGGACTGTCAGAGCAAACTTAGCACCCGGAAAGAAGCGAGTGACCATTGTTAAATTGCTGTGTTCATGATCAGTGGCTTGCAAAAAAGGAGAGAAGTTAGCCAGCAGCTACAATGCAATTCCCAGGCTTAGTAGCAGAAACTCAGAAAATGGCAAGACCTAATCTGCCGTGTGGAACATTCAATTTTGTTAGAAGATTTTCCTATGGAAAAAACTGATTTACTTTTGTTCTTTTTTTCTTTTTTTTTTTTACATTCTCAGATATTTTTTTTAGACACCTAAGCCAAATTCTTCCTGCAGAATCATGAACTAAATCCTGAGGACAAAGGGGTATACTAGTGCTTTAATGCCTTGCATGGGAATAAGGTCTTCTTCAAGAGTCTGTGCACCTTAGCATACCAAGAAATAAAGCGATTGAGTGAAAATGTCTCACAAAAGACAGTCTATTATCATCATGTCCATAAAATGTTTCATAAAATATGAAGCAATTTAAAAGATTAAGTTAACTGTCCTCACAGAAATTGATCTTTTCTTTAAAGAACAAAAATGTATCCACTGCCAAACCCTTTGTATTTAATCACAAAAGCAAATCAGTATCTAAATAGTATGCAGGATGATTTAAAACGCAACCACTGCCAACAAGATGGATGCTAGCGTTAAGAGTCTGCATAGTGTGTGAGAAAACATCTGCTGGAGTCTGTTAGGCATTTTAACTTCGCTCTGAACGTGATAGATAATGCTGCTCCTGTCGTGGTTCTGTGCTCACTTTAATAAAAGTGAAATGCATCCAAAAATAATAAATATTGATTCTGACAAATGAGGTATGTGTTCTCTCATGCTTGGTGCCGATAGATTGCCGCCTGTCCCAGCTGCAGAAAATAAATGAAGGATTTTGTGGTGGAAATATTTTTCGGCACCATTTTAAATTAGATTTAGTGTAACAAAATACCAAAATTTGATGCTTCTTCATTGTAATTGTGTGGGCCGTAATCATATCCTCAACATGCTTCCACATCTTTGTTCAATAATAGTAATAAAATACATGATATGGTTTGCAAATATAAAGCCTAGAGCTAATGCCAGCATTCAAACATGCTCACAAAATCCACTTGAAGGTTTATAGGCCTATTAAATAGAAATCATGTCCAGCTGTCACTCCCACACATATGGTCAAGAGGTGCCCTTGTCCATCTCCTGACATGCTCAGACAGGCGTCCTCATCAACCCCAATCGCTAATAAAAACTAATAAACAGAAAACTATCCAGCTCCTGTGGTGCATCTTAAACTCTGATTGTGTGAAACATTACATTTAAGTCCATAAAACAGACAGACAGGAAGACAACAATTTCTAAAAGGAAAGGGCCTATTGACAAATTTTGTGCCAATCTTTGATGCTTTTCAAATGCTTTTGAAAAAGTTTTATTGCAGAAATACGGCAAACACTTTGTATTGTGACTTGGTGCCTGAGGAGCTTTCATAACAGTTGCCATTACTTGCCAATATCAAACCAGCATCCTTAGCTACACCATTACTGAAAAACAAAACAAAGCCTTACTTTAAAGAAAGCATTCATGTAAGCTTTAGACTGCCACTTTTCTTACTTCCTGTAGCAACTGACTGAGCTGAAGTGCTAATGCTAGCTTGTCCATAAACAGGAAGTTTAGATTTTAGCTGCATTCATTATTTGTATTTGTTGTCATCTATATAACAGTGCTGTAGCTAAAATATTTTACCATTTAGGCAACTATAAAAAGGCTTATTCCTTAACAATCTAATCATACAGCCAAGGTCTGTAATCCAAAGATTGTCCACTGACAAGAAGTAAAGGCTGCATTCATGGTAAAAAAAAAATCAAAAGCTGTTAGGCCCTTCCTACACTTTTCACTAACTGTAAATTACACTACAAATTGTACTGACACTTAATTTCGCCACGGGGATTATTAAAGTATCTCTTATCTTATCTTACAACTATGCAAATTCCTGAAAGAGTGGCACACACTGGCCAAATTTATATCTTACGCTTGAGCAAAAATAGCTACTACACCACAATGCTTACGTTGATGATTTATTCCCTGCTAATTTCTAATAAATGAGACCTGCTAGCCCTATCTGGGTCTAAAAGAAAAGCTGAAAATTACTTAACATTAAAATCCAACTCCAAAAGAGAGTGTGATGTTGCCATATTGTTTCTCTCTTTGGCTAACTAATTTGTTTATCATCCATGCTAACCATTTCAGCATTTCCTGTCAGCATCCTAATATTTGCTAAATCATTTTAAGATATTCGTTGTTATAACAGCCATAAGATTTTACATTTGAGTTTTAAACACATCTGTCTTTTTTTACCCTTATGAGTTGCTCTCTGAATTTTTCAGAGTGACACCTGCAGGCCTTATTTGGGTTTAACACATTACTCAAAATGGCTTCTACAGCATTAGCGTTTGAATCCAATTCCCCTGGAGATGCTAATTCAGTGTTTATCATACATGCTAACCATCTTAGCTTTTCATAGTAGCATGCTAACATCTGCTGAATCCTTATACAATATTTAAACATAGCTTTAATAGCAATAGGATTTTATGTTGCAGTTTTTAAAACTTAAAATCTATAATTTACTCTCGAGATTTTTAGAAATAAATGTTTCTCCTATCAGTTCTATAAGTTCTAAATGAACTGATTCACTAAAACTGCTTAAACCACAAACTTGTAAGCCAGAGTGGATGCAGCTTTCTGAAATATTTTCTGGATACAGTTGATCCATTTTCCTGGAAGAATGTTTCATTGCCCAGAGGGAACACAAGGTCATAAAATCAGGAGAGTGTGTGTTAGTTGGTGCCAGGTAGTCAAGGGATTGCTAATATTAGCAGCTTTGATCTTAGTGCCGCTCCAAAGTAATTTTCTACTAGATTAACTGGATACTGCAGGGTCATCCTTAATGCATCTAATGATCTTGAGAAACTTCTCAAGCTATCTAAGGGTGCTTGCTAATTAAATCCAAACAACTTTGTTGGAAGGGGATGCAGCAGGAAGGGTGTGATTAGCTTTCTGTGCATCATTTTACTGACTGTTGACTAATTAAAGGGAATGGAAGACGCATTGTTACATATTCTTGTTGCACGTTACATCACCTGTAAAATCTCAGAACATGTGGCACTGCAACCATTTCTACACTAAAGCTACATTAGCCGCAGCCTGTTGGGATACCCATCATCTCCCAAAGTCACTTTTGTAACAGAATGTCTGCAGGCTAAAGTTAAAAAAGCCTGACATAAACCCATTTTCCATTAGGGCTCGTTGAAAGCCAAAAGGTCCTCTCTGCAGGATGTTAGCAAGCTTGAATAATCTCTATACTTCGCTTGTTCTGCAGCAAGCTTTTAGCCAGATAAATTATTAAAATTCCTGGTGCCATGTTCTCCCTTTCTCAGAGAGAAGTCAACTCCTATAAAGCTGGTTCCCACAGACATTAATGTCACACAACTCTTAGATTATTTGTATCAGTCTGATGCTACAATGTTCAAATGGAGCAATAGTGAGCCACGAATCGTAAAGGATATCTGCCGCTCTCAAGCAAGTTCTGCAAGTGATTAAAGTTCAAAGGCATTTATGTGGAGACATTTTAACAGCTGATTAGATGACATTTCATGAGGTTATACATGCATCAGAGGCAGAAATACTTCCATACTTTGCTTTTGCATTTTAATAGGAAATGACATTTTACAGTCCACACTGTGATTTAGAGATGTATATTAAATCTGACTCTGTTAAGACTAAAACAAAACAAATAAAATCCTAATTATTTAAATACATTTTATAATTCTTGAACTCCTTCAATCTTTGAGCTTTTCGAACCATTAATCTGTTAAAATTGTCTCCTCAGGACAGGATGGCTTTTCAAATATTGAACTTCTAGCAAGCAATATTTCCTACAGAAACAAATAGGGAAGATATTCCAATAGCTCAAACACCTTGTGTTCTTGAAGGTTTCTTCACCACCTACATTTACCTGTTTTTATAAAATGACAGTTTAAGATTCAGTTTTTGGTCATATTTATTCCCACCTTAGGCTGGTTGACAAAACCCATTCTAGTCTAACCCCAACAATATAAAGTTATTACATATTCCTCATACCTAGATCAGATCACCTTTATCAACCCTTCATGAATTAGTTTCTATCTAAACAAATTCTTACTTCTAACAATCCCAAGTACTTAGAAAACCTATCTACAAAGATGTAACCTTTAAAAGTTGTTTTACACATGTTAATACTTTTCAACCCAGAGGTCTTCCAGTGTTGTCTCTGAAAGTCCACTACTAAACATGTACTGTTTATTTTCAACAGATAGCTGTTGTGAGATTTATGATATTCTAAAATGTTTGTTTCTGCTTCAGTTTTCCAGCAGATCAGCTTTTAACATTAGGGCAAGAAATGTGATTCACCTATTTCAGTTTCATTTTATGATAAGTTTTTACATGTATGTATACATTTTTTAACCTTGCTCACCCGCCTGAGGCAATAAACCTTAAACATGACAGTCAAACAGATGTCAGCGTTAAGCTCCTGTTTCTTTCTACATATTCCTCTTTATTTGTGAAGGTTTAATACACTCAGGGGAATGATATTAAAGCTGATTGACTGTTGGGAAAAATGGTTTAGCAAAAATACAAACTGTTATTAAGGTGTACTTTATGCAGCAGTAGAAGACCAAGCGTAATCGGATTTCATTGCTTGTTTGTATTGTTTGGCAAATAGCCTAAAGATGTATCTGATAGCTAACATCTTAAGTATTACTAAAAATAAAAAAATAAAAAATAAACTGGACCTACAGTCAGTTATGAAAAGGGTCCAAGCCATCCTTAGCAAGTCCATCTAGATGCTGGTCACTCCTAGTTGCCTTCTCACCTCAAGCTACAACCTTCTGTCATCTGGGCTTAGAAATTTCCCAATGTGTAACCAGTATTAATTTTTTCTGTTATTTGCTCCCCCTAGTGTTCAACCATTATTTTTACCTGATAAGGAATTCCATACAGTTTCAAGCTGATAGGAGTCATGTATGAAGAGAACTGTCATGACCGTGTATTACACCTTGTAAAATGAAAACAATAAGTATCACAGTGTCTGTTTGTGCCATATTACAATATACTATTATATTTAAAGGGGGGGTATTATGCAAAATGGACTTTCTGAAGTTTAATATCCTGAGAACCTGTCTTTCCCTCAATAAAAACATGCCTGAAGTGTTGCTCTGACTCATTCACTCATGTCAGAGTAATCTTTAAGTCTCTGCTGGTAGTTCTAGAGGTTCCTGAAACGCCTGCTCCCACCTATCCCTGCCTTTTCCACCCATCTCCTCCTCCGACCTTACGTACTCAGCCGAGAGCCTCGCCCCTGCATAGCTCCCCTACTCCTCCCCTGCCCCTCACAACCTCACACAACTCCGGCTGAGTCCCAGGTGCAGTAATTATAACACACCAGCTGCAGCTGCACGTGTTTTGTGGAATTTTTTGTCCCACTCTGTGCATGCTGCGATGATGCACGGTATGTGACGAACTGAAGGTGGAGTGTGAGAAAGAGTAGGAGGGTCTTAGAGAGGCACAGGCGAAAATCAAGGCGTCCAATACGGAAGTAAATTTCTTTAAGGTGGATTTGGATATATGACTGACTTTTAAAAGACTTAAGGTGACAGTTTTATTGGAGTGTGCTATAGAAGGGTAATAGGTGCCTGGAGGAAACATAATACACCCCTTTAAAATATCATGCAAGTAAATTCTACATAGCAGTAATATGTTTGGCCTGTTAAAAAGACTTTCACCAAGAGCCAAGGAGACATTGGAATGAAGAAATTGAAGAGATTCAGGAAAATGTGGGTTAATTAATCATATCTGACACTTTAATGTTCAGGTAAAGTATTACAATTACATGTAGTCCTGTTATCGTTAAGGCCTAAAAAGTATTGACCAAAATTAAACAAGTTTGTCCAGATATTCCCAAAATATTTTAAGATGGATGATTTGAAACATGAAGTAGATGTAAAATCTAAGTTTAAATGGATTGAGTCCAGTAAAACAAGGAAATCTTATGAGAAAACATTATCTACCTTTGCCCCAGGTGATCTTTACTCAAACAGGATGGGGAATGGTGGGAGGGGATCATCTCAGCGTAAATAGAGTTTTGTGCCTGGCTTCCCGCATGCTGTGCTAGCCTGTAGAGAAAGCCCCTCCTCTCTGCCCTTCCTGCTTCATCTCTTCTATTCATCTCCCTCTTTACCCGTCCATTCTGGCACCACCCCAAAGGGGCATCCGACACTAACACTCCCTCTCTGCTTTCATTCTCTTCCTCCCACTCCCTTCACTTGCATTGTAAATGGAGGGATATCACAGCTAATCCGTCATGTTTATGAATGACACCGGGCCTGCGGAGAGTTGGAGTGCCTTGCCAGAAGTGGTGTATATCTCTGTTGCATGCCCTCCGCTTGGCTGATCCAATCTTGCCCTATCAGTGATGGCCATGATAAATTTCTTGGGAGGATGGCAGGTTGGATGAATACTTGGATGGGTCATTTTAATGATTTATTTAATACAAAAACGAAAAGTTTTTAATTAACAAATGCTAAAGTTTAGGGGCTGCATAATCTATATATACAGGCAGTTGTGCTAAATGTTTTGTTTATGTCGTATGCCTCGTTTCATTTTGGGTTTTAATATATTTTGTTCTTCTTTTTCCACATCTCTGGTCAGTGTCACACAGGGGCCTCCGTTACAAGCGTTTATTTTGTTTTTGTTTTCTGCATGTCAATAAATCAAGTAACCTTTATTTGTAAAGCACTTTACACACCCAAAGTGACCAAAGTACTGTACAAGACCATAAACTAAAACATGACCAGTAAGACATAAACACCTACAATATGGTTTCAATATAAGTAATCTTAAAACTACCTTGATGTCCTTGCTTCTTGAAATTTGTTGTGAAGAGTATTGACTAGTGAGGAAATAATTAATATTATAAACTGAATTTTTAGTACATTATGACATACGTATACCAATTACGTATATCAATTATTGGTTGGCAATATAAAACGTATAAGGTAGAAGTTATATAAATGTAGCCAAAGGTAGAGATTTTGACCATTTCGGCCTACCGCGATTGCGCATTTTAATGATGTCATCAAACTGTCATCAAGGAGGATAAATACTGATGTTCAGTGTTTGTCTTTACGTTTTTAATTCACATATGGGCAAGTTTATTTTTGCGCGATATTAAATGTGTATATATATATATATATATATAAAACGAGGAAAGCGGAACATTTTTAACTGTGTTTTTTTACAACATTTAGCTTTTAATTTATTTAAAATATCTTCATTTTTATGTTGTGAGAATTTTTGTGTTGCATTTTTTGGAAAAATGATTTGAATATTTTTTAAATGCATTTTGCACAAGACATGTTCTTTAATTGACATTTTTAACTTGAAGTTCGGCTGCAATGTATCTCTAAAGTAAGAATGTTTATAGACATATAGTCATTTTGACATATATAAAGAAAGGAAAAGAGTATATCGCAATAGATACCGTTACTGCACATGCTTTACATTTTATCGCAATATAGATTTGAGGCCTTATTGCCCAGCCTTAATATCAATATAGAATAAAATATTTAATCACTGGGACGATTATGTAGATCTTAGTGATCAAGAACTTAAAACTCAAATAGATTGATGAGAACATGGTCATGATGGGAAAGAAAGACAGTAAAAATGTGATATTTAATAGTTTTGCATTTGTATTTTTTTCTAAAACTCTACAGTTATGTCTATGGACTGAGGCTTGAGTAATATTATGACTTTCCATAGATCTTATTAAGAGCTCCAGTGACGTAATAACTCAGTTTGTAGAGATTTAGAAAAAAGCTCATCTGGATTCTCAGTGCTGTAAATGATGAAAACTACCTCTTTCTTATATATTTTAAGGCCCCAAGTTGAATTAGGAGTTTTAAAACTAGTTCTTCAATGTCATTTGGTCTAAGAAAAGCTTAGCTTGTTCACCTGTGAAGGTTTTTCTGCAGGAAAAACGCCTCATGATTAATAAGATTGATTTTACAATGGTTCTCTCATAATCTTGGGCATTAGCTGAGGGATTTTTAATGACAAATAAGCAGCATTCAATTAATTACACAGTCTCAAAGGGGATTTATAGAAGAAACGATCAGTGTGGGGCAAAGGGGGAGAAGATGCCATTTTTCACTCAGACGGCTAGGAACCTTTAGTTGGAAGAGAGTTACGCGCCTTCGTCTTCTTCCTCCCATATTTTACTCTAACATCCATCATCACTTCCTCTTCCTGGGATATATATATATATATATATATATATATATATATATTATGTGTATATATATATATTTTATGGATATATTTTTTTTCTGCCAATTACTGAACAACCTTTTACAGAGTCCAAACCAGAAAAACTTAATGCCACTTTGTGCCAGACAGGGAATGTACCCTAAAAACTCATTTACATATTACGGTAAAATGAAATTGGCAGTTTAAGTGAACAGTGGTGCGTTCATGGTAATATTCATTATCATGCTCTGTACCTGTAGAGTCAACTAATAAGCTAAACTGAAGCATATTTTCCTCCCACCCAGCAAAGGCTTTACTGCTGCTTTTTTTTTTAGAAAAAAAACACTGTTTGTCTGCACGACTTGCAATACAGGAATTAGTCTTTGGCTAAACTCTGGTCTGATTTGCTGGATTTCTAAAAGCATTATGGGAAGTCATGGGAAGTATAATGAAAGAGTCCAACTAAATAAACCTTGATGCCTTAGTAAAATCTCAAATGTTTCCTGACTGGTGTGGCTGATCTGGAGCATACAGAAAGAGGTCAACAATGACCTAAGAGAAACAAATGTTTTAAGCCATCAATTTGGGAAGTGTTATAAGGTAAGCTGAACCAATTTCAAGTTCCTCCTTTTACAGTGAGCATGATTATTCACTTTTTTCCAGTACTCCCCAACATGTCCTCTTCAGCCTGGGCAGTCCTTTGAGAAACTAATAAAAAAGGAATCAAAGAGCGACATCAGAATCTACATGTCTCAGTTAGCATGCCACAGGGTAAAACCTAACACAAGATATTAGTACAAACACCAACCACCAACTATCCAGCATGGTGGTGCAGATGCTTGGGCTTGTTTTCCAACCTAATGGATGTGGACATCTTGTAATCGTTTAGTTGACATTGAACTCCTCTGTGCACTAAAATATTCCAGCTTTAAATGTCCAATCTGTCTGACCGCTAAAACTTGGCTCAAATTGGAACAGCAGGAGAACAACTTCCTAAATATAGTAACAAGTCTATAAGATTAACTGGAAAATAAAAAATATCAGAAAACGGACCCAATTTGGTTAGGTGTGTGCCAAAAATCCTTCCACCACAATACGAGACACTGAAAAGGTCAAGCAGAAAAATGCTTTGTGTAATTGTTGCTAAAGCTGTCTCTTTCAGCTATAAAATGGATGGGGCTGCAGCCAGTGGTTGGTAGCACTGTTGCCTTGCCAGCACAAAGGTTTTCCTTGGAGTTGGGGGTGGGGCTTCCCTTTTTGTGTCTCTGTACCCTCCTACGGCAGTGTGTTTGGTGTGTGTTGGAGGTGGACCTAGTAGGCGAGGCAACACTATTCTACTAATCTCCAGTTGTATATATATATTTTTTTGCTGTTATTTTGACTGTTAACTTTATTCTCAGTATTTTTCTCTCCATAGAAGCTACACTTGGTCTGGTATCCTGCTAAGCCACAATGCCCTGCTGGACGAGGTGCATAGACTAGGATGATGCCCCCAGTAACTGAACATCCCCTTTGTCCTGTTATCAACTTTTTACTTTCTTTAATATAGAAATTACTCTTACATCAGTTCTTTTGTTCTTTGTGTTTCTGGTCTGTCTTCTCGAACCCCCAGAAGGTCGTAGCAGATGCCCGCTCGTACTGAGCTAGGTTCTGATGGAGGTTTCTTTCTGTTAAAGGGGAGTTTTTCCTCTCCACTGTCATTACATGCTTGCTTAATATGAGGGATTGCTGTGATTTGAGTCTGCATAAATGGGGCACAACCTCAAATCAATGACTCGTGCAATCTGCTGGGATTCCTTAAATGAAAATTTTTTTAAATTGATTTTAATGTTTGTATGATTGTATTGAAATGACTTTTCTTGTAAAGTGCCTTGAGATGACATCTGTTGTGAATCGGCACTATATAAATAAGCTGCATTGAATGGAATTGAATTGAGAGGGAGGAGATGGGAATCCTGGCTGGCACGCTGCTGAGGTGGTTTGGTGCCTGCTGGCTCGTGGTCGGTGTTGGGGGTGTTGGTGTCCCTCTGCCCACTGTGCAGGTGGGGGGATCGCCTAAACTGGTGGCGTGTTCTGGGTTGGATTGTTCGGGCGGTGGCAGTCGGGAGCATTGGGGATCACTGGAGATACGGAGCTGTCCCTGCATGTGCAGCATGGGTGGGTTGCATTGTTTTTGTTCTGTGGTCTGCTCATAGTGGTTTGGTTTGTGATCTTTAGACAGATTGTTAACCGGGGAGGCTCAGTGAGGATGCACCGGTGGGTGGCCTTGGTACGTGGTATGGTGGTTCAGGTGTGTCTGGGGTGCTCATTGTGCTAATGTTGGGCTGGGGTGGGGATGGATGTACTGCAGGGACACTGGGGGTCCATTGTTTGGTGGTAGCTGTCGGTGACTCGGCGGGGGTCGGGTCCATCTTCTCCACTTGATCACCTGTTCTGTGTATTTCGTGTTTGGTCGGTTCATTGGTGGGTTTGATTGGTCTTGGCTGGATGCTTGGTCTTGGTGCTATGCGATGTGTGGGACTGAGATTCAAGTGCTGGCTGGACTTGTTCTGGGGATGCTGTCCCTCCGCTGTGGCTATTGGTGTGGCGCCCCGACATGCGGCGCAGGGGCATTGGGATATCGGCTGTGGGGATTGGCACAGGGTGGGAGTGGCTCATGTTGGTCATCGGCTGCAGTGGTCCCCCATCGGTCAGTCCCTGGTCGGGGTCCACGCTGGTGGTGAAGCAACCTCGGGTCTCCGAGTCAATGGCTGGATCCGTCCTGGCGTAGCCCATGGACTTGTCGCTGCAGCCCCCCAGGGCCCCTGCATTGTAGCTGCTGGATGTTCCCCAGGGGCTCTCCTCTGCTTCTTTATTGCGGGGTGCGATCAGCCCTGCGTTAAAATGCTTGGGGCTTCTGTGCTTTGGGGTCCTTTGGATGTCTATGGCTCTGATCTCCTTCGTGTCTGCGTCGATTCCTGGGAGGTGGATCGATGGCTCCTCACACCAGCTATTGAACACTCGTGTGGAGAAACCTTATATGCACCAGCATGCTCCTACACACGCACACACACAAACACACGCAGACACACACAGAGGTGTGGGGATTCCAGTGTTTACAGATGCACTTTTGGGCTGAGGTTACCACAAATACATATTGTAATAATCGGTACCATGCGCTTTTCAGTGACAAACATATTTATTTGTGGGTTGTGGTTGTATAGTTCTGTTCACATTGTTTTAGTTATCATGAGTTTTTTTTCCCTCTCTCTGCCGTTCTGCAGGTGTAGAAGCAGACTAGGATGTTTTCTTGTATTTTCTCTATTCCTCTTACTTTCTTATATCTTCTACTTACCCTCTCCTTCTTAACTTTTTTTCCCTAACTCTCATCTTGTTTCTTTTTTTCCCCTTGATTTTATTTCTTCGTGTCCATAATATCTGAAAAAAAACCTAAAGCAATTACTAATAAAGATTTATTACACATATATATCAAGCGGAGTACTATAGCAAAATCGTAATGCTCCACTTGTGAAAGAAAATCTGTTGGGCTTCTACTTGGTACTCAGACACCAATTCTGAGTGCCACACTACCAGACATGACACATAATAATTAAACATAAATTCATGCACATCTAAATTAAACTCTGGAAATCGAGCCTTTATCACAGTTTACATGTTTTTATAGAAAATCCAATTATTGAATGAAGTGCGTGTGACTCCATGACGCTAGGTGGCGACATGCGCCATTTCACGCTGGCATTCTTACGGTTGGCCTAGAGCGTCACACAGATAGTAAACAAGCAGTGAAGCAGACGGAGTAAAAGCACAATGAGAAAAGAAATTGACAACAACAACTAGGGATGGGCATTCGATTAAACTGTCTTCATCAATCATCGGAAGAGTTAACGATTGATTTTTGATTAATCATTAATATTTTTATATTAAAATTGATTGTTCATAGGCTATATTAAAATGCAGCGAGAATAGAAAAATAGCGTGTTTCCTCATTGAGATCTTCATTACAAGTGGGACACCTCTTGTGGAAGTTAAACGGAATTAATTCACGGTAATTGCACAAAGAAAATATGCGCAATAAGCAGCGGAGCCGACAGCTAAAAGAAGGTACTCATTAACACAACTGACGCTCATATTGTTTTAATTTTCCAAAAAAGTATTGAAAAAAAAGTTGTGTTAAACAATATAGGTCTGATAGTTTTGTGTTAAATTTGGCAAAAAGAGTCGAGAAAGAGGATGAGAGATCAGCGTACCTAACAATAAATTAAGCTCATTAACAGAGTAAAAAAAGAAACTGTAACTTATATACAACTTTAGCACCAGTCTACTGATTTTTGTTGAGAAAGATGAGCATGTTAACATGCACTGGGGTCAGAAGCGAAAGCAGCCTGTTGAGCAGACTGACGGTCACCAGGCTGCTGTCGCGTCTGACCTGCAGCGCCGATATCACCTGCTGTGAGGGACAGACGTCGCTGTGATAAACATACCTCCGTGCTAACTTGGCAAGCCTCTGTAATGTTGTTTAATTCATTTTCCACCAGTCTGTAGAGGTACAATCCAGGGGTGGCGGAGCCTCCCTCAGAAAGTAATCGGTGAGTAAGTTTCTCTGCTCGTTGTGCATCTCGGCTCCTCCGTGCTAACACCGACTTGATGCTAGGTTGAGACCAAGAGCAGGATGCTCCGCTTCTAACCAGGGTTAGAAGTGCGTTCAAGTACTTATACACAGCTTCGCGGTGTTGGCAGTGAACCGAGACTTTTTTTGTTGTTAATTTTTTTAGTCAAAGTTGTACCACGCCACACTTTGCTGCGACTTCTTCATGACAATGCTTCTTTTGAAATATACATAAACTGTTATTGACTGTTATAGTTATTGACTTTTTTGGACAATCATTAACAGCAGGTTCAACTTACACCACAAAAGGAAAGGTTTGGTTTAAGAAGTTCTGTAGCCTTTAACCCATCAAATCACAGCAGAATAAATGTATTTTCACCTACAAGCAAGAGCTGATCCCTAACATTATTTTTTTAAGCATCCATCAAGTGAAGGTGCCAGAATGCTTAGTTGTGAAATCGGGCTTAAAAGAGTTGCCATGTAAAATCCTAATCCTATTTAGACTGGACAATATTTGTGCCAAAGATGACTGGGATGTAACGCTGAGACAGATGTAAGCCTTGCATTCTCCGACAGAAGTTAGAGACAAATTCATCCATCTCAATTATGTTTGTGCTCTGAATACTTTATGGATTTGTAGCCTTCTGAGTCAATGGCTACTACAACACATCTGGATACTGTTTATGCCCTCTGCACTATTGTGACCAACCATCCTCTTTCCCCCCGGACATGTTTACTTTTCACGTGCTGTCGGGGGGATCCTGGGGGATTTCATATATTGATGCAAATGTCCAGATTTTCATTTTCTTTCAGAGGATCAGCAAGCGTAATTAAATTGACTGGTGCGATGCATGGAAAACGACACCCTTTTTACTCATCTGACGTCCTCCCCAAGCTGCTGCCTCATGGCTGGTTCTGATTCGTTCATAGACGGAACAGACTATCAGCTGTGCTGCTTTGCGCTGCTCCTCATTGCGCTGCTGCGCTGTGACTGTTTACAAAATGTCAAAGCGCAAATGCAGCTCGGGAGATAAATTATTTCTATTATTAATTTACAGAGAATTTAAAGTCATTTTTGTACTTGTGAAAGCCTATCTGATGTTTGTCATTTAATTCTTCATACTAACCACATGGAGAATGCACGCTTTAAATATGTCAAAATCAAAGGTCTTGGCCTAATCCTGATGTACAATATGTAAATTATGTTACCCAGCTAATCCATTGGAAGTGAGAAAACCTTCAGGGTTAGGTAATAGCTAGTTAGTTAACCAAGCTGGCTGTTATTAGCAACACAAGCCAATGAGAATATGTTATCATTCTAGACGTACAATCACCGCAGCATTGAGTCAGAAAATGTGAGTGTAATTGATTTAGATACCTGTAATACTGATACATACTTTTATAGCTGCAGCCACCAGTAGCAGGTGAGAAAATCTCAAAGCATATTTTTTTGGAGGCTCCCTAAAATGTTTTTCTTTTTTTACGTGGAAGTTTGAAATACCAAGTGTAAATAGAACACACAAATGTTGAGTTTTACGGCAGCACGTGCAATAATTAAGCATATCATTATAACCACCTATCTAATAATGTATTGGTCCCCCAATTGCTGCCAAAGCACTCCCTGAGCCATAGAGGCATGAACTGTACTACACACCTGAAGGTGTGCTGTGTGGTATCTGGTACCAGGTAGACCCTCCAGTCCTGTAAGATGCCAGGTGACCTTCATGGATTGGCTTTTTGTCCAGTGTATCCAGCATATTTAAGATTTGGGGAAGTACACAAGTTAAGCCCACTGTTGTGCTCTTCAAACAATTCAATGTGTTTCCATGAACTGGTGAACCTGGTCTCCAACAAAGTGTAATGCATCTCAATCGGATGAAATAAATGTTTTAAAAAAGCAGCAAATTCTCCTCAAATGAAAATAAATGTGTGAATCAGTGTTATCTGCAAAGGTTTACAGGAAGGATTGATGGATGATGTGTTGAGTAAAGAAACTAGCTGCATGTCCAATTTATAGACTGTTCCACCAAGCTGTTGGTAGCTGATAAAGCAAAAAGGTGGGCACTGATTTAGAACCTGTCAATCATTAGTCCCTATACAGTAAAAGTGCACCTTTTTATCTCTGTGTGAAGTGGAACTGTTTGACAGAGCAAGGAAATCAATGATAATGTTGGCAAAACTGTTAAAATGTTACAGAGACTGTGGGGAGAGAGAAAAATAGAACAGATGCCGTCATAGATTTGGCACAAAGTAAAATTGCTCCCTCCCTTTGTTAATCGAGAGCTCTTACGTTTGGTTGAGTAATTTTGTTTGTGTGAAAACAAAAGCGTAATTAACAGTTCCCTCTCCCATGCCAGGGCAAAAAAAAAAAATTGAATATGTCAGTGGAATCGGAGCTGAACGAACATTTTGTTAAAGAGGGTTCAGATCGTCTCTGGACTGATGTATTAACCAGGCGTGCAGAAGAAAACAAAACTGTAAACAAATTATGTCAAACCTTGTTTTTGTATTTGTGCTCTGATATTAACAACCTCATTCTGGAAAAATGTAATGTAAATGAACTACTGCGCTACAGAGGTGCAAATGAGAGAAAATCAAACATTATGTGTAAAGAAATGAAGGACATAAACTGAAAAATGTTTTTGAATGAGCCCAGCATGGATAAAATCTTTAGGGGAAAATGTGTTGTTCTGGTGACACCAAACTTGAGCTTTTGTCTTTTTGAAAGCATAATGAGAAACACATGGTGGTGGAAGCATCATGCTGTGTGTTTACTGTACTTTAGATTGAATTAAAGTTTAATTTTTGACCCCAGACCTTCGGATATCTTCTGAAAAGCTTAAAAAAGAGCCTTTTGATGTTTGGACATCATAGTTCAAAAAATGGCATCACAAGAACAAAATGAATAAATGTTTAAACATTCAAATCTTCCCTGCTGTGCCTTAATTATGAGCATAGATTTCCTTTTTAAATAATATTTTTAAACCAGTTGATAAAACACTGCGTGTCAGTTCAGTTTTGACATGCTAATGCACTCGCAACAACTGAATAAGTCAATTCCAATCAATGTTGTGTTCAGAGTAATATGTGATTACCTTCATAAGCACTCTGTGATATACTTTCTAACTTCTTTTGAGCTTTTGAGTGTGGAAAGATCTTTAATCACTCAATTTTGAATTATATGTTTTGGTTTGGTGGGAAAATGGGTTTGGTTCAGGCTGCTGAGAAAAAGAAACACTGCTGTCATACTTTAAAGACAATATTTAGCAGCTTTTCACTTTTTTATGTTGATTTTCCTGGCAGATAACTTATAACGAGATGAGTGAGAATCTGATTGATTTGAACCTGGGTGAAAATAATCATAGCAGTACACCTCGTCTGGATGTCCGTCATTTCTGACATCTCGGCACCAAATTCTTTCTTCTCTTTTTTTTTTTTTTACTCCCAGCGTCTTTGGCTGGGTGCTAGCAGAACAATGCGTCTCGACACACATTTTTCTCAACGGTGCCACAGCAAGTGACCTGTGTCAGCCTCTTTGAGCAGATTGTATCCACTCAAATAGGTCCAACAAATATATCTTATTATGGCCCACGGGGATTTTCCCTGAAGAATATCCTCAACCGTGGGGTGAAAAGTCTTGTTCCGCTTGGTGGGAAAAAGGTCGGATCAAATCCAATTCTTGTGCAGCAACCACAGAACTAAAGCTAGAAGGTGAACAGAAAGTTATTTTTTCCACTTTTTTTTTTTAACTCTGAAACCAACCATTCGGTTCAACAAAGGCTTGTTTTCTTCGCAGACTCCCTTTACAGGGTTTTATTTTTGGAGCCTAATGCGTTTTTGGTCTCATAAAAGAAGAATTGGTATATGCTTTGTGCTGCAAAATATTGTTAAGACGTCTCTACAGGCAACTGTAAATATCAATATACTTGTTGCAGAAAAATTGTCCAGTCTGCACTACTTAAAGGTGTACACTAAAGTACATTAGTATTACATCAATATCTGGCAGCACTAACCCACTTCAAGCTAACAAAAAACCGTAAAGATGCAGATGAATTTTGAAACCCAACAGAGGAGCTGAGTGTTGGACACGGATCTTTAATCTTGGACGTCATTCACTACTGTTGCAAAGAGGTCAACATACAGTGCCATCTACATATAAAATATATTAAAATAATACTAGATTTTGCTGTAGTAGCATAAAACACTAAATCAATCAGCTGCTGTTCCCTAGCAGTGAGCTTTGGTGATCATTTTTAGCTTCATTAACATCCGGTGTGATTCCAAGATAAACTTGGGGTTGGAACATTTTAATTTGTGCTCTGCAAAAGTATTCATCCCCCTTTAACCTTTTCCCATAAAAAAAAAAGCCATAGTGTATATTTGTATTCAATCCCACAGAGTTGAAACTTTTCAGAACAACCTTTTAATTACAGCAGTAAGTCTCCATCAGCTTCGCATATCCAGAGAATTAAATTTATGCCCATGGAAATTATCATTAAAAAATTCAGATTAAATGAAGCGTTTGTGAATAGGAATTCTCAAGTCTTGCCATATATTCTCTGGATTTAGGTCTGGACTTGTCTATAATAGTTATAATAGTTCTGCTAGAACAGGCGTGTCCAAAGTGCGGCTATGTATTCCCAGAGGCCATTCGTGGCCCCTAGACGAATAGTGAGCTCCCCTAAATTTGCCACCAAGCCCAAGGAAAGACCAAGTCTTTAAGTATCTAAATGTTTTTTTGTTTTTCCGATTGCCTTGTAAATATCTCCATCTCTTGTCCTATTACCTCTAACTCAGTTCATCTATCCATGCTAAAGAAAAGCTTGCCCACAGCATAATGCTGCCAGCTCCATGTTTCAAATGAGGATGGTGTGTTCAGGACTCAATTTGTCGTGACTGAATAAAGGAAAAGTCAGTTTTTTCCTTTTTCAGTGTGATGAGAGATTAATTTATTTTAAGTGGTTTTGCACATATTTACTAGGGTTGCTAATAAATGTGGAGGTTGTAGTATGAGAGGTCAAACCAAAGCATAATGTTCTGTGTCTTTTTACCAGATTGAAGAGTTTGGAGCTACGTTAATCTATTATAAAGGCTAGATAATGTCAGAGCTGATTCACATTATGCAAACCTCAATGTATAAACTAAACAAATGTATAAAATATATTTAGGCTAATTTATTTTGATTGTTAATAGCAGAAAATTCACTTTTCACTCTTACAAAATAAAAGGCATGTATCCAGTTTACTTTGGATGTATAGTCAGCTGCTGGATTCTGGTGACAACGGCATTATAATTGCAAATCGTACAGAATTTATTGCAGCACTCAAGCAACCCTTCAATAACTGCAGTGGCCCCCGTTGTCATACAAGGAAAATGTGATTTCACTTACGCTCATATTTCTGTGAGCGTGATCAATAGATATAATCTGCTAATGGGGTGAGTTTCTGTCCAATGGCCTTACGTATTCTGGAGAAAAAATCTGCTCACTGAGGTACTTTTTGAGCCAATGTCCTTTTTATACTCGTCCAAACACTTGGCACTACACACTCATATGGCCTGATAGCCTGGCAGTGGCTAATGTGTGCAAATTGTCATTGGGGGTCTTTTTATATCAAGCACCAGTGCTCAGCACTTCTTTAGAAGGTGACTTCAGCATTTCTTTCCCTTCCATCTCATTTAGTGTGTAGATCCATTGTTGAATATACAGTATGGGTCTGTAAAGCAGAAATTGCCCTTGTCTTAGAGAATGTCCTTGAGATAGCAGCTCTCAGCAAGGTAGAATAGGATAAGCGAGAGAAATAAGTAAGAACTCTGCCGTTTTTTTGTGTTAATCTCACCTTTCAGGTATGACTTTCATACAACGCATAGGGTGTCTTTTTGCTCAAGTTATATTACATATACTCTATTAACTGTGGTTGTACTTCTATAGAGGACTTTTAGTGCCCTTTTAGACAGGTTTTGTGCAACATTAATGGAACCTACCAGCCATTAAACACAAATTTCTAGCGCAAGTGATGCTTCAAAGGGGTTTTGCAACAATTAAATACATTTTTAAAATGACATTGGAAACTTTTCACTTTACTTTTGGGCCCCAATTTTAAACCCTCCACCCAACAGAACCTTTGGCACGGAGGCAGCAGGTGGGAAACCCAAACATCCCTCATCTTGGTAACACTCTCCAGCTCATCCAGTGAGCCTTGGTGTCCTCCCAGTGGGACGTGCACAGGAAACTTCCCAAGCATAACTGCAAATATAGTAAGACTGTTCATTATGATAGGCGATCAGAGGTCACTACAATTATTATTGCTCCAGTTTTTTAATTTTCTACATGCTGTCATTCAGTTAGTCGGTGTCTAGTAATCAATCTGGGCTAGATGGATAGTTGGTGGACATTTGGGGAAAACCTGCTCTTTGTAAGGTGTTAAGGTACCCCTATAATCGTGGTAGCCATGTTGCCTGGGTCACGTTAAGCAAAGATTTTCCATATTTGAGTGTTGTTTTTTTACGTGACTGAAAATCTGAAGGCCGTCTGTCATTTTGACAGATTAGCCTTCACACCTCTGACCTTTTCGTGCAAATGGGCTGACTTTTTCAACACCAAGCTCCCAAAAGCCTGGTGTTGTGCCGACCACCGGTGCATGGATTGGGATTTCCCCCCCGTGAAGCTATAGCTTGCAGGTCAGGAAACGGTTCATTCAGAGAGTCTTTCTGACTTCTGATCAATTGAATTAGAGAAATGTTCCCTGGATTCAAAACTTTGGCTGAAATGGCGCTAAATTCCAGTCTCCAGAGTGGCTGCAAAGCTCGGATTCAGCCGCCATGAGAAGTCAACTGTCGGAGGCAAAAATCCAAATCCTCATGACGATAATCCCTGCAGTGATCCCAATGTTTGAAATCGCATAAATGGGCGAGCATTTAGCTTCCATGCGAAGCAATTCGTATTTTAAGTGCAATTGCTTAATTTCTTTTTTTAAATGTAGTTCTCTGTTCACCTCATTTGGATTGCATGTTATTTAAAATAAATAAAAATTAAATACTATTGAATATGTAATCACTTTGATAATTGACGGGTAATAATAGATTTAAGACCAGTTTTTTTTTTTTATCCTGTCTGTAAAATGAAGGACAACAAAAATGTCTAGCGTGATCACTGACTGGGTCTTTGGCCCAGGATGGGGTCAGCTATTGCATATTGGCCTCAGGGAAGGGGTCAGACTTGGAGTGTTTGGAGGATCTTACTGGCAAACAATCACAAAAATTGGCAAACTTCTTCAGAACTACAGAGTAGGAGGACAGTTCTAGACCCAGGCTGTGGGAAAGACCTCAGTGAGAACATCTGGTGGTTCAGCCTGGGCTAATTTAAACTGTTTTTTGTAATTTTTTAGAATTATGACTTCACATTTGATATTGAGAAAACAGAAAATTAGATTTTTGGTAAATAAGTAAACACAGACAGCATATATTTATGTTTTGTAGACCAATCATGTTGTCAACACAAACCTAAAACTTAACTCTGGATTTTTGTATTGATTTTCTTTCACTTCCACAAACCAGCTCAGAGCTCCTGTAGTACTCCTATTAAAGCTGGTCCTCAGTGAAAAATTAATTTAGGTTGAAAAATGGTCCTATAATTGTTACTGAAAATGCAAACATGGCACATGGGAAAAAACTTTAGCCACTTGCCACCAGCTTGATTAATTATCTCAATCTTTACTTTTAATGCTTTGTCAATAGCCCAACTTTTCTTCAAAAAACAAACAGCGACTGATTAAACCACGATTAATCTGATTTAATTTAAATCTCAGGCCTTCTAAGGACAACACTGCTGCAGCTCTGTAGAGGAGACTTGTTAATAAGTGTGCGAGCTACCAGATGTATTCAATTTCCCTGCCCTTTATTTATTGTCACAGTGGTAATTCGTTTCACAGTGAAATAAAAGAGGAAAGGAGCAGCTTGAGAACATCAGAGCACCTTTCTTTATTTTATCTAAATCACACAATCTGTGGGATAAAAAAAGTTTTCAGATACCAAACTGCTGAGGTTAAGATTTTGTGGCCTTTTTCAATGCACATGAACTTGCAAAGCGGCAGTAAAATATACTTGTGGGCTAAGTGGCAATAGATTCAAAAGGCCAGAAAGTCTCGTAACAGCCCGTTAATTTTAAAAGCAATGCCTGGAGTCATATTAACTTCCTGCTAGAAATCTGCATGTAGGACGAGGTGGGTTTGTGGAACACATTTTGTTTACAAGTCGGATATAAATCCAGAATCTTTGCTAAAACTTATTGCTCAAATATCTTCAAAGTGCCTTTCTTTGTTCTCCATTTAACTTCATTTAGAAACAAGACATTAGAAGCTTTAAAGGACAACTAAATTAAAATCTCGCAAGCACTTTGTTTCTGAATACATCGCAATTTTTACAGTAGCTGCCTTTTGGTTCGCATGGATTGCCACGTCCAATTACTGTATTCAACAAGCACCCTGCTTGTAGACCTGCTTTTGGCTATTGTGTTTGATCAGGTATACTTTGGACTCACTGTAGAAATCAATTAATTGTCTCTTTGACCTTGAAAAAGCTGCATGGACAGGGACTACTTGCAGTTATTCTTTTTTTCCTTATCCCCCTCTCTCTATATTTGAGCAGGTAGTAAAGTTTCTAAAACAATGACAATAATCATTTATTTTGATTCATTGATAGATTAAAAACATTATTTTTTTTAATAAATCTGTATTTTAAATAAAAATCACTTTTTGACTATTGGTGGTTCACAGAAACTTCAGTTATTCTTGAGACTTTAAAGGTCGTCCCTAAGCTAACAAGACTGACATTTTATCTACCCTTTGAGTATTTCAAAACAAACTTCTAATTACAATTGTCTAATCCTAAATAGGATTAGGATTGTCTGTAATGTTTTTATCGCTAGGCAAGTTAAATGCGTAATTACCTTTAGTTCCTGAATTCCTGGACTGCAGGATGGTGCTTCTGATTGTGTTGTCCTCTCTCATCGAGGCTGTCACAACCAACTCGAGGTTCTCCAGTTTTTCCCTACGGTCCAAAATCCTGCATTTTAGATTCGTTGGAGATGCTAAACTTACCGTAGTTGTGGGGGTGTTTGACTGTTTCAGGTTTTTTGAGCGTCTCTGTTATAGTAATAATAATAAAACCTTTATTTAGCCAAGAAAGTCCTAAAAGATACAACCGCTGTTCTTCCATTGCGTTATGGTCAGGATGACTGCAAAAACATATTCTTACACAGTTAAGTAAAAAAAAAAAAACATCAGAAAAAGATGGAAGCAAAACAACTGCTGGATGTGATATATAAGCAAAAGACAGATGTTCGACCTGTGATGAACCAGCGACATATTAGGGTGCCAGGATGAAATCAAACCAACTGTAACCCTAAACTAGAATAAGCAGTTTCAGGCCCTGACTGACTCAAATTTTTTATGGAATTTTTTGTTTTTATTTAATTTCATTGTTTGAGCCAACTGTGGCCTTTATTGAGCAGTATGCAGACATGAAAGGGAGCAGAGTGAGAATGAGGGCAGGGGTAGCCACGGGTGTGCCAGTGCCACCCACAGAGCCAGCTGACACACCCAAAAATCTGAATGCATGTATGTACATATATATAGCCTTTTCTAACATGTTTGACTTACCAGATGATCAATTTGTAAAAATTGCCACCAGGCGATGCATTGCGACACCTGCACTGGGGATGTTAACTCGATCAATCAATAATAAATTGTAATCAGGCGGAGTGGGTTGTGACCATAGACTGTATATAAGGTTGTGACACCTGCACCTAGCAACACAACCAGACTATGTCCACTGACCAATCATAAACCTTTTTCGGTTCATTTCATCCACTCACAAACGAAGTTGTTTGGTATTTCATGTTGATTCAAAAGTAAAAAATAAATCTGCACGTTTTTGAACTCACCATACGTTTCGAACGTTCCTTGAATGCACCACAGGTGTGAGATGCAGCATAATAGACAAGCTTCTGCCTTAATTCCTGTTGAAAGATCGGTTTTATATACATTCAGATGTATTTTTTACTTTTGAATTTACATTAACTACAAAACAACTTTTTTTGTGAGTGGATGAAATGAACCAAAAAAGGTTTATGATTGGTCAGTCGACATACTCTGATCATGCTGCGTACACATGCGCAGATCATTCCCTTTCTGAGCGTCGGGAAGGAGCAAGCTGGGTCTCTAAACTGCAGGAAATATCGGCGACAAAGTTTCACAGAAAGTAGCTAAGGGTGGTCAGAAATGTCGCTAGATTTGTCGCTAGGCGCTTTTTGGAGAAAAAAAAGTCGTTAAGGGGGTCTGCAAAGTCGTTAGAAATAGCGACAAAGTCGCTAAGTTGACAACACTGGTCTGTACTACACTGCATCAGCGCTGCATCGGCATCTCACACCTGTGGTGCATTCAAGGAACGTTCGAAATGTATGGGGAGTTCAAAAACGTAGGCTATTTAACACTTATGACAAAACCCCCCCACTGAAAATAATACCATAAGCAATAAACTTCTGGTTGATGGCAGTTGGCAAGAAACATTTGATGCAAGCTAAATATGCCCTACTTATTTTTTTACAAAGTACTAAAAAACAAACAACTATATTCTCTGTATTAATTTTGTCTTCTTAGGATATCTCAATTTTTTTTTTCCAGAACTTTAAATTTTATTTAAAAGGTCTTTGATGTCCAGTTGCAATTTGATATCTTATAAATTTGGTACTAGTTTTCTCCACAGTTTACTTCAGGCAAAATAATAGAACATGCTCCACAGTCTCTTCTTGAAGACATGAGTCACATTTAACTGTAACATGTTTCCCCTGATTGTTTAACTCTGTAATCCTTTTTTTTCTTTTGTTTTTCTCTTTTTCTTTTTTTTTCTTTGTTTAAAGTGAACATCCTGATGAAGTGATCTTTTCGTTTTGTTTCATAATTTTGCCCTCTGCTGGTGGCGAACTCACAAATGCATTCGGCACACAGTGTGCATGTAGGGTGCTTGATAAAACTCCTGATTAGTCTGCGCTGTGGCTGCAGTGTTGGCTTGTCTTTCACTGAATGAATGGATCCCTGCTCTCATGACGCAGCTCTGCTTCAAGATGTGTGCACTTTTCCGTGCGTTACGTAACTAAAATTTGCAGACCTAATCTAAATATAATTATTTCCTCCTTTCTGTTTCATTCGTCATCACGTGATGACATCATCATTATGCAAATTAGCGTATGACGTCATCTGGCGACATCTAGCGACTTTCTGGGGCAACTTCAGCTACTTTCTGTTGGAGACAGTTGGCAACACTGGTGGTGAACAGGATTAGAACCAGCAGCAGAGCTACAATGCTCACTGAGAGACTAGTTGATAGCATCTCATTGCTCATGTTCGAAAAAGAGCTTGCAGACAAACTAGACTCTTACGAAATAATAAACCTGTTTAAGGCCAAACCACGCCGCCTTGCCTTGTGAAGCTGCAATCCGAAGGTGGGAAGTTCAGATGCTTAAATAACAGTACATGTTATAGTGTGAGTAAGAAATAAATAAGATAAGATAGACAGGTTTACTTATAAATATTACAGGATATGCATTTGAAAATAATTTAAATTGCGTTAAAAACATGTTTAAAGGTTGAAAAGTTATAATGTATTTCAGAAGTTGAGAATGTGTTTGATTATACAAGTTAATGCCAGCCAGGGATTTTGAATATGTTATTCTGAATTTATTAGTTTTGCCTGCAGGCCTGTAGGTAGGGGGAGCCCTTGGCAAAAATGTTCTATTTGTTGAGAATAAATTTGGCACACCCAGTGTTTCCTGGTGCACACCCAGTGTCGTTTTTCTGGCTACGCCACTGTTAGAGAGACATGAAAACAGTAAGGAAGAACATTCTGAGCATTGCTAAAGATTTTACTGAACCACAACTCGTCCTTCCGTTTACTATTTCCTCAAAGTCATTCTGTTTTACAACACAGATAAGCAAAATACTCAGCCTGAGATTGAATGGCTTTTGCTTAACAATCCTCTTAAGGCAGTAGTTATCCCTGTTTCTGGTGCACCTTTTCCTACCACACGTTTCCCTTCCACTCAACTTTCTATGAATATGTTTGAATACAGCACTTTGTGAACAACAAACTACTTTATTAATGTCAATGACTGTTTTCTGGACCTCTGTCCAGTTAGTAGTCTTCCCCATTCATGTGTCGTACTGACCCAGACTGAGAGACCATGTAAAGCAGTCATGTCCAAAGTCTGTGTGCTACATGTTTAAGATGTTACCCGGGTTCAACACACCTGAATCAAATGAATGGTTCATTACCAGGACTCTGGAGAACTTGAAGATATGTTGAGGAAGTAATTTAGCTATTTAAATCAGTTGTGTTGGATCAAGGACACATCTAAAACCTGCAGAACACCGGACCCTGAGGACTGGAGTTGGACATCACTGATTAAGAGGTTCAGGAAACCTCTGCAGGTGTTTTGGGGTAATTAGCTGATTAGGCTGTGACACCGTGAGTTTCCAATATATAACTTTTGCACAATGTAAACATTTTCTGAGAAAGTATATTGAGGGTTTTCATTCTCCATACACCCTAATCATCTAATTCACAAGATATTAATGCTTTAAACATTTCACTTTTTCTGTATTTAATCTAAATAATATGAGAAATGATTTAAATACTTTGTCGGTTTTACGCCAGTTCAGGCAGGGACACAGAGTTGCGTCGGGAAAGTTTTGCAGTTCAGCATGAAGTCACTTGTTTGTAATGCGGTCTTATTTCTGAGAAGATTTATCCACAGAGGTAGTTTTCCATGCCAGACAACCAAAGGCAGTGTTGGAAGGCGGCCACATTTGTCGTTTTGCTGCGCACAGTATATGGCATCTCAAAGCGGGTTCCAAACTGACGACGCCTCATGAAAATTTAATGAAGGACCGATTTCCAAAAACAAAGAGTGGCGTTTAAGAAAGCAAGGGAAGATATTAATTAGCTGCATTACAGCAGGGAAAATAAGACTTAAAGGTGTGCATAAGCCTTGTTGGCAGTCAGAATATGCAGGTCACTTGGCTATCACTGTATTTTGCAAATTGGGATATTATGACGTATAGAATATTAAAAGGTCCAGCATTTCAGAGATCACTGCTTACTGCAAGCCAAAAATACTTTGTCAAAAGAGTGACAAGCATCACATAAAGCTGCTCCAGGCTTTGTTTCTGCTTTTTGTTAAAAAAACATGTTTAGAGAAAATGGTGCCTGTGAGTTTATCATGTTTCACATCTCAACCCGCAGCGAGATGTTCCCCAGGCCCTGTCTGAAAATTGAGACACGGGCAGGAACAAGACTGCTTAGACAACACAGCGCAGCCACCTGCTGTCATCAAAGAACATCAAAGCTCCACCTCACCTGAATGGATTTGTAGTCACGGTGTCAGGGTCCCTTCCTCTTCAAAAAGAGTTTGACATTTAAGAAAACCGATTTACCTGCATTTAGTTGATGGGTTTAATACCACCATGGTTGCTGCAGTCAAAAAACATCCAGGAAAATGAACATTTTTGCTACTTTCAATTACATGTTACTAAAATACTTGTTAAAACTTTAAAAGACAATACATGCACCATCCCACATACATGGCAGGTTTCATTTAGATATATGGTCTCGGTGGCTGAACATCCTCCGTGTCCTGTTATCAACTTTTTACTTTCTTTAATATAGAAAGTACTCTTATATCAGATCTTCTGTTCTTTCTGTGTCTCCGCTCTGTCTTCTCAAACCCCCAGACGGTCGTGGCAGATGGCCGCTTGTACCGAGCCAGGTTCTGGTTCTGCTGGAGGTTTCTTCCTGTTAAAGGGGAGTTTTTCCTCTCCACTGTTGCTACATGCTTGCTCAGTATGAGGAATTGCTGTGTTTGGAAGTCTGCATCAACGGGACGCAACCTCAAGTCATTGACTAGATGCAATCTGCTGGGATTCCTTACATAGGAAACTAACTAAAACTAAAAAAGTGGAATGTTTGTATGAGTGTTTTGAAATGACTTTTCTTGTAAAGTTCCTTGAGATGACATATGTTGTGAATCAGTGCTATATGAATAAACTGAATTGAAAATTTACTATACCTGCTACATTGTTGCAGTTCAGACAGAATAAAAGGGTTTTACTTCATAGTCTTTTTTTTTTTTTTACTGACTTCTGCTGTTCGTCATAAGCTTGAGGCTTATGTCATCCCTCCCAGCTAAAGTATTGTCAGTCCACTGAGAGACCAGAAGCAATGCAACATTTATCAGTCGCCTTATTTAGGCCCGTGCACGTCTGTATAAAAAGCTAGTTTAAATTATATTCCCCGGTACAGCCTGCATAAATAAATGCCAGCAGGAAATACTATACAGTGAATTTGAACTGATGGACAGTGTGATTTGTTCATAATGCTAACATTTTATACCAAGTTGCCTTTATTTAACAGTGGATAGATTGGAAATTGGAAGAGAGGTGGGGGAAGACATGCGGTAAATGTCTGCTTAGCCCGGACTCGAACTCGGAACAGCCGCGTTGAGGACTGAAGCCTCTGGACATGGGGCGCCAGCGCCACCACCATGCCACGCGAAACCTCGCTTAAAGTACTTTTGATGAGATGCCTGAAGAAGTACCAGAGTGACCACAGTTTTCTCTGGCTGTAAGGAGCATAGAGTAACGTAGCACTGCTCCCGCGACCTCTGTTGCTGCTCACTGCTGGCCAGCTAGCTGAAAGAAGGCTCACACACTTTCCTCTGGCTTACAACAAAATATAAACAAAGCTCTGGCAATAGAAACCCAGTAAGCATGAAAAGACCTTGAGGCCCTGGAGGTCATGGAAACATGGAGTGGACCCTGGCAACTTGAAGATGCTGATGATATTGCAAGATGCTATCAATGGCTGTTGATGGCTGCTCTGAACCCTGGCAGCACAGGATCAGGTACTCAGCATAAGAGCAATCTAGGGTCTGCCTCATCAGACTAAACCGAAGGTGCTGGCTGCTGAAACAGTCCAGCACTTAACAGCTGGGTGTCAGATACTGGTGGACAAAGTTAACATGGAATGATATAATCAAGTGGACATTCACTGTCGAAGTGGGAGACAAAACCAGGAGTGATTGAGATCCTGCTGGACGTCCAGATCCAAACTGATAAACAGGTGTTGGCTAATTGTCTGGGCAACATGGTGGATAAAACAGATAAGAGAGAAGTAGTGGTAGATATGGCCAACCCAAGAGACTGCAACAAAAAGAAGAATGACCACAAGAAACTTGAGAAATATAAAGGGCTCTAAGAGGAAATACATACGTTGTGGAGAATCAAGGCTTTGGTAGTGCCAGTGGTCATTGGTACACTTGAGGTTGTGACCTCCAAACTGTGGGGTTGGCCACGGCAGAATCCAGGATGTCAAGTTACTATTTTTTCCACATACAAAGGGCAAACGACTTTCCTAATTCAGAATTTTCTGCACGATAAAATTGTTAACCATTTACCATTTTACTAGCAAGAGTGCCTGTCTAGAACCTGGCTATGATGGTTAGTCTCCCTGCTGCTCCTGAATGTGTGCTCTGTCTCCTGTGAAACAGAGGGTATTTTAAGTTTTCAGTGGGGAACTAATTCAAAAACAAGTCGTAGGCCTTTAAAACAAATTTCTGGAGCATCTTACTGTCAGATTGGTGCCTCTACATACTGTACAACCTTTTTTAAACACAGCTAGTTAAATCTTAATATTTAACTATTTTATTAAGATTATGATTAGAAATACCAAGTTTTTACACAAAGAGCAATAGCAGTGTAAAAAAACCTGCTGAGCTACGCAGTTTTTCATCTAAATTTGCTGTAGATGTAATTTTTTTGCTGCTGTATTTTCTGTTACCCTGCAGTCTCTCTGGTATAATTTCTACTGACTTTCCCCCGTCACCAGCTCATGGTTTCATTAAGACTAGCATCATGCTCTCTCTGACATCTTCTCAAAATGTCTCCCACCTGTTTTGCAGAGGACCAGCTGCCCCCTGGTTTCCCCACCATAGACATGGGCCCACAGTTAAAGGTGGTGGAGCGAACGCGCACCGCCACCATGCTCTGTGCCGCCAGCGGTAACCCCGACCCAGACATCACCTGGTTCAAAGATTTCCTTCCTGTCAACACCACTAACAACAATGGACGCATTAAGCAGCTCAGATCAGGTAGGTTTCCTCTGCTGAAAACTCAATTACCAAACAGGGAGACTTCTTCCTTTCTTTCCTTTTTTCCTTTCTATCTGATCTGCTCCCACATTATATCCTCTGCTCTTTCATCCACTCTTCTTCCTGCCATGATTTAACTTCTCATTTGGCTTTTTGTTTTATAGGTAATGGCATTGTTTCGACTATTTCCTGTCCTCTACTCGCTGTACACCCCTGTTGTCTGTCTTTGTGCGTCTCCCTTTGTCCTCCAGTGTTGTCATAAGCTGTTGGGATTGTTTCCTTTCTGTGTTTGCTAACTTTCGCCCTAACCTCTGCCCACATTGCTCACTGCTGTGACTTTTTAACAAACAATTTTTTTTTTTTGCTCTTTCACTTTGGTTTTACTCTCCACTGCATTGGTGGAGTATTTCTTGGTACCATTTTTCCTCCTTACTTACACCTTTCAATAAATATTCGGCTACATTCAGAGCCCGCAAATTAACGTACATGCTTTTGAAATAGGAGAACCTGCAGAGAAGCAATTAAATTAGCCTTACATCTTTGTCCTAAAGTAGATGTTTACTTTAAGAGTATTTCAGACTTAAGGAGAAAAAAAGTTTAATTCTTGAAACTAATCAGCCACAGTAGTGCGTAAAACTTCATGAAGCTTTCCCTTTATCCCTTCATCCTTTGACTTTATACAGTGCCATGCAAACATTAACAGTGTTAAGTGACATTTTTTCATCATAAAACCACAAACTTGTCTATTTTATTAGTATTTTATGTGACAGACCAACACAAAGTAGCACAAAATTAAACCCACTATCCATATAGTGGAGGTATCATGCTGTCGGGAACTTTTTTTTAAAGGTATATATAAACTTATTAAAGAGGAACAGAGGAAGCTGGATAGAAGTATAGAGGGCCCCAACCTATTCGCATTAGGCATTCAGAGATTTTCTGTGGAACGTATAAGATTTTTTTCATAGAGCAATTCTAAAACATTCGAAAGAACTACATGACACGCTATTGACTGGCGTTTGTTAAACAGCCAATCCAGGAATGGCATTCATTTTCTTTGGCCTTGATTGGCTATAGTCCAAAGAGTAGAGACAAGGAAGAGTGTGGATGTTAGCTTCTGTGGTAGTTCTAAAAGGCTTTCCACCGTGCATAATATTGTATATTAAGATATATTTGGTGTTTGAACTATTACAATAGGCAATTATAAGAATTTTTAGAGGGGATCTGAAGTATTGGCAGATTTTAGCTACTTGGGGGCGGCTGTGGTCCTTAGCCCCTGCGAATACCGGGAGTCTACTGTAGATACTAGACAATACTGGAAGAAAACCTGTTAGACATTGCAAAATACTTGAGACGGGGCTGGAAGTTTATCTTTTAGCAAGACAATCACCCTAAACCTACAACCAGAATGTGTATGTTTTCAAATGGCCTAGTCGAAGTCCAGACCCAAACCCAGTTGAAAATCTGTGGCAGGATTTGAAAATAGCCTTTCAGATGCTCTCCAATTAGTCCAACTGGTTAAGCAAAACTTTTAAAAACATCCTCCAAAGGACTTGCAAAAGCAACAAAGTACACATTGTTGGATTATATTAGTGAAAAATAAAAACTGTATATTTTTTCATTCTCCTTCACAAATATGCCCTAACTTCTGTTGGTCTATCACTTTAAATGGCAGTACACAAAGTTTAAGTTTGTGGTTGTATTGAGACAAAATATGAGTAAGCTGAATTGGTGTGAATACCTTTGCAAGGCACTGTAGCCCCTGCTTTATTGTGAAATGCTAGTTTTGTTTTTTATTTCATATATTAATATTCGATTATTCTAACTTTTAACCAATGCTGCCAAGCTGATAACCCAGTACTTCTTAAATTGGAAGTCTTGTCTGTATTACCACCTGTCTTCACAGATTTCACAGCTGTCCTTTGTTAACTCATCATCTTAACCTGACTATTTTTTTTTCAGTAGAACTGTGTCAGATTAACCTTAACCTCTAACGTGCGACTTTGATTCACGTGCAGTTTGCTAAAGCATTAACCAAACCTTGTTAACTAAACTTACTTGAGGAGTATAATCATAATTCTTATGCTGTCTTTCTTCTCTCTATATTTTTAAATTCTACAGAATCCTTTGGTAAGTGCTTAGCTCCAAAGCACACATCACCCCCACTAATTTCCATGTTCCAACAACTATTAAAATGCATGGCATGCATTTTACTAACAGATAGCTTAGAGTGTCAGGGTTAGAAAACACACACGAACACACACTCTCTCCCCTTACCTTCACGATGTTTAACTGTCTTACTGCTACTACTACTACTGCCAGCTGTAATACCACCTTATCTTGAGATTTTAACCATCAAGCTTAAGGCTACTGTGTTGTGAGAGAGTAATTGTCCCTTACAAATCTTTTCTGCTTTTGAATTTTTAGTCATATATAAATGTTTCAGATCCTCCCACACAGTGGAATATCAGACAAAGATCCATTATCTTCAGCCTTATCCGGGATCGGGTCGCAGGGACAGGAGTCTAAACAGAGAGGCCCAGTCCTCCCTCTCCATAGCCACTTCGGCCAGCTCCTGCTGGGGAATCCCAAGGCGTTTTCAGGCCAGCCGAGAAACACAGTCCCTACAGCGTGTCCTTGGTCTCCTTCCGGTGGGACGTGCCAAGAACACCTTACCAGTGAGGCGTCCAGGAGGCATCCTAACCAGAATCCTAAGTCACCTCACCTGGCTCCTCTTGATGTGGAGGAGCAGCAGCTCTACTCTGACTGAGGCCAGACACCCTTAGAAACTCATTTTGGATGCTTGTACGCGCAGCCTCGTTCTTTTGGTCACTCCCCAGAGCTTGTGGCCATAGATGGGGGTAGGAATGTAGATGGACTGGTTAATTGAGAGTTTCGTATTTCAACTCAGCTCTCTTTACCACATCCACATCACTGCAGACGGCGCACCAATCAATCAATCTGGCTCTCCATTTTTTCCGTATTAATGAACCCCTAGATACTTGAACTCCTCCACAAGGCCAATGACCTCAACCCTGACATAGACGGCACTCTGTCCTTTTGTGGCTCAAGACCATGGTCTCAGATTTGGAGGTTTCCATCCCGTTCACTTCAGACTCGGCTGTGACAAAGATCAGAATCAGAAATACTTCAATAATCCCTGAGAGGAAAGTCAGGCTTTTCAGAACAACCCGTCCGATACGGGCTGACTGTGGTAGCTGCCAGCACCAGCGGCGAGCTCCATATAACCTGAGTAAATAAGAAACCAAGGAATTAACCGGGATTGATCCACTTCTTTTGGTTTAGGTCATTTTCACACCTAAAGGTCCCATAGACTCTGTTCGACTGGGGACCAAAATTGAAACATTGTTGCTTTCTTTAGCTAGTCCGGTTTGCTTTCACATTGCACTTTGTCAAACGAACCAACCTTTTTGAGCAACATGTTTACCTCATCGCCCGCGGTGGCGCTGCACCTAGAAGCACTGTACACGTGGACAATTCATGTTCTGTGAAATGTAAGCAAACATGGAGGGGCATTCAGATTTGAACAGTTTTAGGATTGCTCTGTTGTCTTTGGAAAATGTTTCAGAAAAATATGTTGCAACAATGGACTTAGCATGAGCAGAGAACGAATCAGAATTGTTGTTCCTTATGGAAAAATTATGGAACAGTGATGAACCTTCTCAGGAGGGGCCGCCTAACCAAAATCACTCCAAGAATGCATCAACAACTATATCAGTAAGTCACAACAACACCCAGAACATCTAAGACCATGCAGGCCGTTCTTGATCCAATTAGGGTTGTGTTCCAAGATTCAATAGGAAACAGATCCCCGTGACTTTTTTTAATGTGTGGGTTATGTTATATCTGGATTAAAACAAACAGCAAATAAGAAAAATAACATCGTACCTACAGTCAAACATGGTAGTGTGATGGTCTGGGAATGGTTTGCTGCTTCAGGACCTGGATGATTTGTTGTAATTGCAACAACAACATGAATTCTGCTCTTGAGCAAAAAGACCTGAAGGAAAATGTGCAGCCATCAGTTTAGCCTCAAGTGTGCTTACTTTATGCTGCAGGGCAGGAATAAAATTAAAACCAGCAAGTAGCCTAGTCCAAGGCCGGACTTAAATCTGTTTCAGAAGCTGTGGCGTGACCTTAAACAACCATTTATACTTGAAAACACTTCAACGTGACACAATTAAAAACAGAGGGCCATAAATTAGATTGAGATCTGAAACATTTAAATGTGACAAAAATAAAGCAAACAGAAGAAATCTGAAAGGGGTAACTATTTTTTCATAACACTGTGTCGCATACTGACCCGAGTAATAATCTGTCCTCACATGTTTGTTTCTTACTCACTTATCCACTACTTCAATGTTTTAACACCAGCACCTTAGGTACGAAAAAGTTTTTAGGAAGCCAGCCAGCTTTGCCTCTAGCTCAAACCCAAAGGTCCGCTTTCAGTCTCATGTACAAAGTCCTGAAAGTCTTTTCCCCCCCAGTAGATGGTCTTCAGAAGCCCCTTTGAAAATAAAATGGCACCACCTCCCCCCCCCACGTGTTCCACAAGATCGTCTCTCTCACTTTGATTTTTCTATGATGAATCCTGTCTTTTCTCTGCCAATAGAGTACAGAAAGAAACGTTCTCTCTTCTTTTCTCTCTCCTCTCTCCTCTCTCTTTCCTGTAGTACCTTTATTTACGTACCCTGTTGAATCTAATTTGATTCTTCTTCCAAAGCCCCCAGCCTCTATCTACTCGTACTAATGCTTCTTCTTTCCAATCTTATTTGCATTCATATTATCCACCCAGGTGGTACGCCAATAAGAGGTAAGAGTGCTGAACTGACGTTCACAGAATGAAAAAAATACCTATTCATTCTTGCTGTCAAGCCATCCGTACATCCCCATTTTTGTCCAGTTTACAAAGACCGAATCCCATTTCGTTCATATGGACCCATCCTCCTTATTTGTCCTGGTTTTGGTTGACTAAAATTGTATTTCATCATCGTGTCTATGCCTTATTTACTCCTTTGTGTTCTTGTTTTCTCTTCTTTTAGCTCAGTTGTGATATGCTTGCCCCGGCTCTAAAAAGCATATACAATGACGATTCTGTTTTTTTTTCTTCCCAAAACTATATTTTAATGCTCATTTTTTTTCTTTTTTTTTTCTTTTTGGCCATAGCCAATCATGTGTCCCTCTTTTTTGTCCAACTAAAACAACCAAGCATTTTTCCCCCCTTAGCTGTTTCTTGTTCAGCACTAAAAAAAACACAACAACATGCGCAGATGCTGTGGAAGACAACACCGCCTTTCCCAAAAACTTCTTTCTATCTTTGCAAACTATTTTTTTTTCCATTTCTTCTGTTTGCTTTCCTCTCCTGTACCTCTACAAAAAAGCCCAAACAACCACTTTTTTGATAAAGTTTCTACGGTGCTTTTTTCCCACCTTCCTCTTTCACCTATTTTTCTTACTTTTCTTGGGTTTTTTTCAATCTTTTTTGACTTTTTTATTTTTTTTTTCTTCAGGGTTTGGGGAAAAGGCAAACTGTAGAGTCTGGCGAGGACCTGATTGGCTCATTTTTGCCGTGTGACATGAAGCGGGAGAGTTGTTGATGCATAAAACCATTTTTCTTTGAGTCATGTGACACCACACTGCTGATCCCATTGGTGGATTTTTATGGGTGTCTTTTTGTGGCTAAAGCAGTGGTTGGTTATACTTTCTTGTTGGCTCAGGCCGTATTTTGAATTTTGTCTTCTAATACAATTGCATTTTATTTTTCAGCTAAGGGTTGTCAGAAGGTTGTAAGTTGTGTCGACATACATTTCTTGCTGAGATTTGCATGTCAAACCTTTTGTTAGAGGGTTATATGTTGGTTTTGCCTGAATTAATGATTCAATAAACATTTTTTTCCAGCTAATCTGAGCAGCACAATATTTTTGCACATGCTGCTATTTTTTTTTTTTTTACTTTTTCCAAAGACACTTCACTCAGGTGAAGTCCAAATTATCCTGTAGGCTGAATATTACAACTGATCTGTGATTGAATATGCTAAACAAAAGAATCCTACCTAAATTTTCTTTTTGTTTTGTTTTTTAAATTGTCCTCCCTTGTTACGCTGCTTTCTTATACTGTAAACCTCTTTTTGTTCGATCCATGTTTCCCTGAAGCAGTATCACTCATCCCCATAATGACCAGTACAGTGACATGTTGTATATTGATGGGCTCGCCCCTCCTAATCAAAGTAAAAATCGGCCGTTTGTTTTTTTTGTTTTTTTTGGTTGTCGTTGGCGCTAGGCATGGGTCGGTATGAGGCTCTCATGGTGTCATAACCTTCAGTAAAATACCAAGGTTTCTTGGTATCAAGGTATTTACACAGAAATGTAAATAAAGAATGCAGATGTTATTTTTACTGCTGCAAAAATGAGCTGACAATCATACTTTTACAGTTAGAATTTCACATTTATTTAGTGATATTTTGTATTTCATACACAGATCTAAGCAAAGATACAAATATATATATATATATATATGTATATATATTATTACCACTTAATAATTTATTAGTCAATCTTAGCATGCCATATGTAGTTTTAAAACAGCATTTCATTGTTTTCTTTAAATGTTTCACATACAGTCGAAACCAGATATTTACATTCACTGGATGAAAACACACAACTACCTTTCTCACTGCCTCACATTAAATCATACACTTCTTTTACACTTTAAGTGTAGTTAGAAGTGCCAATTTATTTCTATTTGCTAAATGCCAGAAAAGTGTGAGTCAGAAGTTTATATAAATTTTTTCCTCTGTAATGTCGGTATCACTCCCAGAACAGAAGCAAAAGATGTAATTATCTAACAAGGATCTAGCCTTCTTCCAACATGGCTTGAAATGCCACTCAGAGAGAAAGAAGCCATTACTTGAAAAGCAACAAAAAAGCAAAATTACTGTTTGCAAATGCTCTCAGTGAAATCAAAGTTAATTTCTTAAGACATTACATTGGTCTAATTGCGCTGAATTTGAAGTGTTTGGCCATTATGACCAATGTTTGTAGGAAAAAGGGGGAAGCTTGCAAGCATGAGAACGCCATCCCAACTGTGAAGTACGGGTGTGGCAGCATCATGTTGTTGTGTCATTTTGCAACAGAAGGAACTTGTGCTCTTCATAAGAAAAAGTGATGGGGAAATATTAAAGCAACATCAGTCATGAATTTAAAGCTTGCACACAAATGGGTCTTGAAAATTAACATTTGGCCCAAAGCATTCCGAAGAATTAATTACATAGTGGCTTATGGGCAAGACAGGAAGTGGTTTGGAGTGGCCATCTCAAAGCCCTGATCTCAATTAAATAGAACATTTGGGACACAGATACAAAGGTGTGAGCAAGGTGACTGACGAACCTAAGTTATACCAGTACTGTCAGGAGGAGTGGCCAAAGCTTGTGAGAAGCTGACCCAAAACACGTGATTCATGTCATGCAGATTAAAAGGGCAATTAAAGAAATTACTAAGGAACCATATGTAAACTTCTGGATCAGAGGGCAGTAAAGTCTGCAACATAATTTATTTTTTGCAATAAGAAATATTTACAAATACCCACATTTGTTTGTCATGCAAGCAAGGAGGAAAGTGTTGTAGCCGTCTTTCAGCCAGCTGGGTCCCAGTGTGCAGCAGGAGCTGCTATTAGACCATTACCTTTGAAAACCGTTGTATACCTTGACACCAGAAACCAACCCATGCCTAATTGGCACTGAGATGAGCGTCTATTTTTCTAACAATGTAATTTTTTTTACCCAGAAGAAAATCAAATCTATAAATTTTCAGCAATTAAATATGTTAGGAGAATACTGTTTTTATGAGTTGTTTTATTCTTAGTTTTTTACTTTTTTTTCTTTTGTTGGTTTGCTACTTTAGCTCTGATAATAGAAATCATTTTAGCTGTATTGCAATGTTTTGCATGATTGTAATTTGCAGCTGTCCATCTGCAATAGGAATCAAATCAAATCAAATTTTTCTGAAGCAAGAACATGCAAGTCAACCTCAGACATGAAAGGAGTATGCAGAAAATAAACAATTTTGCTTATGATCCAAGTTAACCACATACATTTTGTTACCCCCGCTTGTTATTCCAACTAGGAGCCCTACAGATAGAGCACAGCGAGGAACCAGACCAGGGGAAGTATGAGTGTGTGGCGACAAACAACGATGGGACTCGCTATTCTGCTCCAGCTAATCTTTACGTCAGAGGTAGGAAACACCCTCCGTGTTTGTTTCTGCCAAACGTTAATATCACACTGGCTTTAAAACTTGATAAGCAGTGTTTAAATCGACACATAGTCTGCAAGGGTCCGTGTGCTGTGAGGCCACTGTAAGTATGCTCTATTACAGTTTATTTTCTGTTCCTTGCACTTGACTTACCTGCACTGATTTGAACCTACAGTATCTGCTCCGTTATGCATTTTTGGTCTGTTTCCGTTGATTATCCTGAGCCTAACAACAGTGACGAGACTGCTTGCAGCGTTTATCTACTAATTGCTTTCAAAAAGCTGACTGCTGGAGTTGGTGGAGGGAGTGGAAGGACCTCCATCAGCCCCAGCGGTGAAAAGATCCTTTTTTTTTCTTCCTACTGATAAACACTGAGGGCACTTGTAATCCCATTACTGAGGATGCAACCTAAAAAAATCAGGAAACTGCATTTAATTTTATTCTAGAGGTATTTTTTTTTCAGTACAATAGCGTTCATGCGGCAGCCAGAACAAAACTGTTGGAGTGTTCCTTAAATAATCCTTTCCTCTGGTTAAACAGAACTGACTATTTCTTAGTTTTACCTTACCAGATGAGCCTTTATTTGAATTTTGAAAACAACAACTCGCAATTACTTAATTTAGCTTTCAGGCCACAGTTCTGTTCATATTTTCAACCAATTCAAAGTATTTTTTGCTTTCTCACGGCAGAAGCTGTGGCCGTTTACAGATTTTAAACCCGCTTTTATTAGTCCTTCTATGGCCTCACTATCGGTGTGGACTTTCCTCGCTCAATAAAAGGCTTTAGATGTCTCAGGGACATCAATGTTACATTGATTAAATCCCCTTCGCCATTTCGTACTTTTCTCACACAACTTCTGCCATGAGGTGCTTAGTACCGACCATGTGTCAATTTGTACTGACTTTAGGGATGTTTTGGGGTCTGTAAGAATGAGAATGAAAATAAATTAAGCTTAATTCTGAGGCAAAAGCATTTTTCTTCATATAATTTGCACTAACAGAGGGTATAGTAGTTGATGTCTATTTTTTTAAAGGACTTAACCTGTGATAGCTCTTTGGACATACAGAATTTATTCACTCATTCTCATTTAGCCTCAGATGACGGTTTTATGCGATCATCTCTTGTCTTGACCACAATAGATGGTGCAGAGACGCACCAATTTGTAGAACAGGGAACAATTGTGTCAGGTTAAAGGTAATATTTAACATCATTATAATACTGCTTTAATACTTTCTTAATGGTCAATTTAAGAAAAATATAAACAACTACCAAAGGTCACATTTTTCACCATAAATGTTGTCTTTTACCCTGAGTGATACTCTAGAATGCAATCAAATTATCCTCTGTTTTTCCGTCAGTGTTGGAAACTTGCTTCACTGCAGATGTCAAGTGAAATACCAGTCCAAAAAATAAATAGATACTTCTCAAAAAGTCTTTGGAAGTAAAAATAAACTGCAGGAATGCAAGAGTAAGAAGTGTGATTACAAAATGTTTACACAAAAATACACAAATGTAGAATAGATACTGTAGGAATATTCAATGATAGAAAACTGAACTATGTACAGAGATAAATCTGTTTAAACAAAGCAAAGGAAAATGTTCAACCTGTGAAAAAACAGAATTACAATGAAGACAACTAGAGTACAAAACACATACCACACATCCCTAAAGTACCATGGCTGTCTCTAACAAAATATTTTAGTTACAAAATGGATGGGTATCCTATTAGTCAGACCCAAGTAAAATATCTCTTAGTTCAGTTTTTCCCCCTAACTTGATAGGTTAAAAGTAATAGGTTTTCCAAATTAGACAAAATCTAAATTGACTAAAAATTTAAAACTTTTACTCTCTAGGTGTGTCAAAGTTTGATCACTAGGGCTCTTTTTAGCAGGCATTGCTTAACTTTCTGGTTTTTCCTGGTAAATGACAGCTAATCTCGAAGGTATTGCTCGCCATAAATGCTCTAGTAAGATTAGTGGGCTCTCCACATGTCCTTCCTGCCCTGCTCCACTACTGTCATAACACTAGAAATCCAAACTCCTCCCACTGTTGATGTAATAATTACCAGTCATTCTTGCCTTAGTTTGGTGTGGAATGCCCTGATCAAACAGCAGTAAAAACATGTGTGCAAACCTGTAGCATCATCTGTGATTGACTAACCTTCATAAGCATCAACCAACCAACTGTAACACTGCCATAGAAATCTTCTGGCAGTACGATAGCAAACAAAGAAAAAGGAAGTAGTTTTTATAAAGGCTCTATTTAAACTTTTTTGCCCATGCTCTGAAAAACCCTACGGTTAGATTATATTCATCAACTACCAAAGTTCCAGGCTGATTTTTATGCAGCTAATTACATGGTTTAGGATCTCAAACCCCAGTCCTCGCAGGCTGGTGTGCTGCAACATTTTGACAACTCTTATATAGAGCTTATATAATGTTTTCGTCGGCTGGACTGTAGAGCATGTCTGCATGCTGAGAAGACAATTCAGCCACATAATTCAGGTGTATTGGACATCAGTCCTCAAGGACTGGAGTTTGAGACCCTTGGCTTAGGTACAACGTGGGTCATAAATGAATAAATGCTACTTCAAACGTTTCAGCTCTAACAAGGTCTCGGTGTTGGTGTTGGCGAGATACACAAGGCTCCCTTCCCTTTAGAGGATTTAAGGTCCTCTGAAATGTTTTCCGCAGCATTTGAGCACCTGAAACATGGTCTTCTTATTCTCTGTGTTTCCCTTGTTTTTTCTCCTTCCCTTATTTCATTTTGTTCTGCATCCAAAATCCCTACATCCTTCAGAGCTACGAGAAGGTTGGTGTGTTTTTTAATTCTTTAACAAGTTACTTTTTATCATCAAAAGAGACATTATTCCATTATTTTTGCTTTTGCCTCTGCATATTGTTTTTCCCTTTTGCACATTCAGTGTTCTTGTTCCTGTAGAGACTGCCCCTTGCTCTTTGTCAGAATGCATGACCGTCCAACAGGTGGTACATGTTTGTATCCTGGAGGCAGAATGGTGGGAGGTTGATTTTTGCATCTGCTTGACTGTCTATTTGCATGCTCCAGTCCTTTACTATGACGGTGTTCCTGCTTGGGTTTACTCTTAGCTTACAGGAAATCTGGCCTGAGGAGAAAGAGGACTTACTCTGCATGCAGACATTCAAACACCTCTACAAACGTTGTTTCCCATAGATAGAATTACTGTATGTTCAAAAATTAGCACTAAGGTTGAGCGTCGAGTTTTAAAAACAATCCGACCCGCAGAGATTATACATTCCCTTTAAAGAGGATGTTACTGCTGGAGGAGTCATAAAAGAATGATGCATTCTGACTCCTATCCACAAGTCTTGACAAATGTAATGATATTCAAATGAGCAGGATAATATTATGTCTATGGGGAGCGCAATCCAATTGGATATTAATTAAATATTGAGCGAGAGAAACGTTGTATTTAATAATGCAGGCAGTTCCCTTCCTCTCCAGAGAGCTACTGCGCTCCCCTTAGAATGGGCTTCGAGAGTTGGCAGCGGGAAGCACATGCCGACGCAATGCTGAGTAAAGCTAACACATCCTCGGGTTAGAGACACAGAAACTGAGTGAGTTGTAGGTGATGTGAAACTATTCACTTGTTTCTTTTTAAAAGCATTTTAAAGATTCCGATTAAAGACATTAGTAGTCCACCTTAAATGCCACAAGCAGTAACGCTGAGTTCACCTGTAAATAAAAACCCTTCCTCCCTGTTTTGTTTGTTCCTGTGCTCCATTATCCACTTTTTTTATTATTGGTAATCATAGCCAAGAGAAGCAGCATGATTGGTCTGTTTTCCTAAGTATTTCCTTCGCTGTGTTTGGACTGCTATGACAACATATTGACCATATTTAAAGCGTTTATTTCTCTTTCATTTTGCCTCCAACAAATCCACATTCCTGTTTGCATGAAATACTTTTGCTCACCTCCAAAAGTCCTTGCAGTCAACCTTGTGTCCATGATTTTATACAGTTTTGTGTACCTAAAAGTAACTTTGAATTTCTTTGGAAGACTTTTTATTATGTGCATTCACTTTTGCAGTCAAATGTTATGCATTCATAAACACTAATTAGCATCTACATAGTTTGGAATTTCAGCTCACTGGATTTAAATAAAATAAAATCATAATTAGTGCAAAAAAGTTACAAAAGTCAGTTGGACTTTAATATACAGTGGACCCACAGTATTCATGGGAGTTAGGAACCACAACCATCCATGGGTAGCTAAAATACATTAATACTTGAGACCTCCTCTGAAAATGCATATATCTGCCTATTTAAATAGTTCATACACCAAATATACCCAAATATGTATTATAATGCACAGTGGAAACCATCTTAGCACCAGCGCAGGAAACAACATCCGCGGTCTTCCTTATTTCTTCTTTAGGCTGTACGTCCAGTCAGCACCAGGCAAAATAAATGGTGCTCCTGGATTGGCTGCTTTGGAAATTGGTAGTAGGTATTTCAGCTACCCAAGTTGGTTTTTCTTTTGAACATTTTACATGCGCTCTGCAAAGAAATCTGTGAATAGCTACATTCTCCACTAATAATTTGGAGTCACGTTCCACAGAGAAATCAGCATAAAGGTAAATCTGCGAATAAGCGGGGGTCCACTGTATGTCTTGAGTGTCCGATATTATTTTTATGACACCAATGTTTTCCCTGAAACTCTCACAAAATTATTATTTTTGTTCCATCACACTACAGAAGTATTATCCTTTGCAAACATGTTAACAGTATATATCTTACCTGCGGTAGATAACTCTTTTGGCATCTACATTTAGTAGAATTACTTGGTTCTGGAGGCTGAAGCCATTGGCCTCTCTGAAAAAGTGCCAAGAGCAAAGAAGACTTCCAAGTTTTAAAACGACACTTACCTCATAAATTTCATAGCAGTTTGGATGAATGCTATTTTATAAAGCTTTAAGCCATTATTGCATAGCACTGAGTGATTAATTAAAAGTAATGCAGTATAAAACTAAAAACAGAGCATTCATGTAAACTGCTTTAATATTTTTGCTTTATATTCTTTACTTCTGGATCCGACTTTTACTCTGAGTGGAAACACTTTTTATGTTATGTGTTTCAAACAGGAAAAGCTTTGGTGATGTACTGCCTTAAACTTACATTTCCTCTGTAAAGAAAATCCTTGGCTTCCCTATAAATGACCACCCATCGCAAACATGAGAATGATTTTAAAGTTAATGAAACACAGTGAATCTAAACTGCTATGATGCTTTTGAGGTAGGAGATGTTTTAAGACAGTAGAAGCCTGCTTAGGCCTCTGCCTCTCTCGGACTTGGCCATAGGTTAACACCCCCCAACCAACTAATCTGGGTTTAAAATAATTAAAGGTGCCACACACGTTAACTTCTACAGCATACAAGATTCAATTTCAATTCAGTTCAATTCAGTTTATTTATATAGCGCCAATTCACAACAGATGTCATCTCAAGGCACTTAACAAGAAGTCATTTCAATACATTTATACAAACATTCCAATCAGTTAAAAAGTTTCCTATTTAAGGAATCCCAGCAGATTGCGTCAGTCATTGGCGTGAGGTTGGGCAGACTTTCCAACCACAGCAATCCTTCAGCAGTCCCTTATATCATAGATATTATGAATGACCTTTTAAAAGAATTTCACTTCAAAAATCCTGAACAACAAATTTCAATGACCAGCTAAGACCATAAACTATTTTTTTTTTAAATAACTGCTTCTACATTTCACATTGTCTTTAGCATTTTTTATTAGTCTGTGGGTATTAACAGCTCTAAACAGTAGTCTATGGGTATTCACTAGATAATGTAGACCCTTAAATTATGTACATTTTCAAATATGGTGCTAATATTTCCAAATCCAGCAAGTTCCATAAAAGGCTAGCAAAGGCCTCAATAAATCTTAAATAAAAATTTAAGAAATTCCTTTTAAATTGTTTAGAACATCCTTTAACTTTATTGTTGTTCTTTAACTCTTCTCTGATACTTAAACGAGAAAACCACTTATACACAAAAAAGTTAATTTGTCACCTCAACCTGTTAGTGCTTCAGTATAATTCGTTCATTGATTGGGGGGGAAGAAAATTGGATTTTTGAGTTTGTGACTCACCGGCCAAACTGAAAATGCCGTATTCCTATCATGCGCCGATTTCTACGTCTATCTACTGCATCTCTACGTTGCAGGATTTCTAATCTACAGACTTGTAGGTTTGTTGAATAGCCTTGTTTATTTATCTTCTGTGACCTCTTTGAGTTCTAAAAGGGGAAATGCATAACATCTGACTGTCCTGGGTTTTGTTTGCACTGAGCCTTATTAGAATACACAAAAGAATCGCAGGTTCTGATTGTATTATGTGCTTTTCTGGTGTATTTGTGGTGTATTTACCTGTGTTATGGAAGATCCAGTGCAAAGTTTGCTGCCAAAAAGTTGTTTCTTGGCATACAATTGCCTGGCAACATGTGCAGTGTACATATATATGAATATGATGCTGTATTTTGTGCATAGTGCTCATAGTTGTGTTCACCCATTCATGACTACATTCACAGCTTGGATAAAATGTGCTTGAATTGTGTTTCAGTCCTTATATAAAACAGTTCTCATTTGATGGCAGCAGATACAAACTTATTGTTGCTTATCAATCAAACTTTTTGGAAACTATTACGAAAGATTTTTTTCGCTTTACATCCATTTTTATTCTTTGTTTTCATGCTAATTCTGGTTATTCCTTTTCAGTACGGCGAGTCCCACCCCGATTCTCCATCCCACCGACAGACAATGAGATCATGCCAGGTGGTAGTGTGAATATCACATGTGTTGCCGTGGGCTCGCCTATGCCGTACGTCAAATGGATGCTGGGCGCTGAGGACCTCACACCAGAGGACGATATGCCCATCGGACGGAATGTCTTGGAGCTCACAGATGTGCGGCAGTCGGCTAATTACACGTGTGTTGCCATGTCAACACTTGGGGTGATAGAAGCTGTAGCCCAGATAACAGTAAAAGGTAAACATGCATTTTATAAGTTAGTTCTTTTTTTTTTTTAAAGGTTTTGTGGCCACAGTGGCCTTTATTTATAGTGGACAGGTTACAGAAAGGGGAGAGAAGTGGGGGTAGAGACACTTGGCAAATGTCGTCGGGCCGGAGTTGAACCCGGGACAGCCGCATCGAGGGCTAAGGCCTCTGAACATGGGGCGCCCGTCCTAAACCACTGCGCCACGCGACGCCCCTTATATGTTAGTTCTTAACTGGGTTTTTTTCCTATAACAACAAATATTTTCCCCGGCTTAATGCAAGTCTACAGTCTCCTGTACACTTAAATGCTCCTGCTTATAATGTTTTTATGTGGAGCAGTTTGCTGTAGTGCTAGGTTAGCATTAGCATGTTAACACTGCTTTGATAGAACTTGCTGATTATTGAGTTTGTAACATATTTCAGTGTGGTTCCAGTGGGGAAAACCTAAAGAATGTTTTTCTTCGGTTTCAAAATCTTAGAACTTTCCATTGAACATTGTAAAATTTAATGACTTGAGTTTCAGCTGCTCTTAATTCAACTTTTCCCTAAAGAGAAATGGAATACAGCACATAGCCATGTCACATGGTGCAACCAGAAAGGAAGGTGCAGCAGCCAGTCCGGCCTCTTTTTTACTGTGAATGCCATTTTAAAAAGTGAAAACCACTTAGATCGTGAGAGAAACTTGTTATAATAAATAGCCACACTAAGAATACCCAAAGAACTAGCTAGATAGCTAGACCAAAACCGCTGCAATTAATTACCTGTGATTTATTTTGTACATTGCTTCGTGACTTTTCTGTCTGTGAAAAGTGCTTTATAAATTAACACTTGCCTACTAGCAGAGAAGGGGAATTAAGTTTAGTGTCAGGGACAATGATACTAATTGTTTAAAAATGCTTTAATTAAGACAAGAAATAAAACAGCAACATTCCTGAATAAAAGTGTAATTTATTGAATAAATTCTAGTTTTCATCACTGTAATGTTACATCATTTTATAAAGTTTTTATATATAAACAAAAAAATGTGTATGACTATGTAAAAAGGAAAAAAAAGCAGCGTGAATGCTAGAAGCCAAAGGGATGATCCTAAATTAGTAGAAAATCTGAAGTGAAGCAAAAATCCTTACCTGGTTTACTTGTAAATGTAGCACAAATTTTAAAATGGTTGGGATTTTGCTAACATTGTGATTAAAATTTTTATTAAATCTAAAATGTTATAAAGGTTCAAACTGTTGTGTCAGCATATTAAAGACTTTCAATTTTAAGATATCCATGGAAAGGTGGGTGAGATTTTCTGGGGAATGTAGTTCAAATTCCTGAAGATGCTGTTTTTTTAAGTTACACACTAAGAGAGCCACTCATCTATGTTTTTAACCACAAATGGTTGATTTATGGTCAAAGCAGGAAAGTAGGCGATGTCTTTAGGTTTAAGTGAACAACAAGCAGTATCTGAGCAAATAATTAATAAAACATACTTAATACCTAAAAAAACTGTGATTATATACAAAAAACCGTAACTAATATTTAGGAATAGGCCAATGTCTAGTGACCTGTTGAAAGTTTGAAACGGTTTCTAGTTTAAAGTAAAGCGAAGTAGGTAGCCTTCAAAGAGCACATGTTTGAATTTTTTGAAAATTTGCCTTTTCTATGGGAATAGATAAATAAGGATAAATATTTTAGAAAGGATGATACGTTATGAAAGTACTGAATTTTAAAGATTAGTAGTTGAAATAGAATACATTATGCAAAAGAAGTTAGTTACATTAAACTCCACAGTCATAATGTTCTATGGAATTTCTATATTACTAATTCTGGAATGATCCAAATGAATGAAATGGTCTTCTAAATTCGTCAACTTTCAAAATGTTCAAAATATTCATAAGATGCACGCAATAAGATTGTTAGCAGTTTCTCTTGCAGCTACTTTTGTTATTCAGAAAACATCCAAGTAGAGACTACTGTCAGAAACATACCCACCTCTTACTGTCGAAACAAGCCAATTTCAAAGTATTTCTTAAAACTCTTGCACCAGGATGGTACATATGATACAAGCTTACGATTACAGTAAAGTCTTTATCTGTCAGACAGAGAACTACAAAGTAACAAGCTCACTATTTCTAAATGGAGGGTAGTGTTTGGTGCAGAAATAGTAATCATTTGTCTGTTGTAATATACCAATATGATGACCCAGATAACGCTGCCACATTCACATGCACACAAGGGATAGACTCCAGCCTGCAAACACGCTCACAGCTTTGTTTTTTCCGAGACAAAACATAAAGATATTAGTCACAATAAACCAGCGTGGCAGAGGCCTCCCCCAGTAGTCTGCTTCAGATGGCATATAAACACGATCTATTGCTCTGATATCCTTTGCTGTGCACCGCGGTGCGGAGAATTAAAGCAATAAATTTACCTGTTTAATTATTAAAGTGAAAAAGAGAAATCTAAAGATTAACAACATAAACAACAGCACTGTAAAATGCTGAAAGCAGACGATACAAGAATCTGGCTTCTAACATAAATTACAGGGATAAAACTTTCTGATATTTGCCATATATTTGTATTTCTTATTAATATTTATGTAATTTCACTGCAGCACTACCCAAGGCTCCTGGGACTCCAGTGGTGACTGAGCGCACAGCCACCAGCATCACGCTGACTTGGGACTCTGGTAACCCCGAGCCGGTGTCCTACTACATCATCCAGCACAAGTCCAAGTACTCAGACGACCTGTACAAGGAGATAGATGGTGTAGCCACTACTCGGTACAGCGTGGGCGGCCTTAGCCCCTACTCTGACTACGACTTCAGGGTGGTGGCTGTAAACAACATTGGACGAGGTCCGCCCAGCGAGAGCATTGAAGCCAAAACGGCGGAGCAGGCACCGAGCACTGCACCGAGGCAGGTCCGAGGTCACATGATGAGCGCGACCACGGCAGTCATCCAGTGGGATGAGCCAGAGGAGCCCAACGGGCAGATCATGGGCTACAGGGTGTACTACACCATGGATTACAACCAGCACGTTAACCTGTGGGAGAAGCAGATAGTTCGGGGATCTAACTTCGTCACCATCCAGGGTCTCATCCCGAATAAGACCTACTATATCAAGGTGTTGGCCTACACTTCTGTGGGCGACGGACCACTTTCTCCTGAGCTGCAAATCATAGCCAAGACTGGAGGTGGGTTTTCTGTTATTTATTTTTTCTTATAATTTTAGTTTTTAATTTCCAATTAGAAAAAAGTACTAGTCTTTTTGACTGAAAACAGATTTTTGCTCACTTCCATCAGTTTTTACGATTGTAGTCTTGATCTACCGTGTAGAGTTTGGTTCCAAAGAAGAGTCAGTTGGAACCTCCTTTAACAATTGACAATTTATAAGTCGTTCTTATGTAAAGACGTCCGCTGTATGGAAAGGTGGTCAAAGACTCCATTAAACAATTTACCAGCAGGGTATTGCTTAGAATTATTCTGGTTTGATCAACGGTCAGAGGCTGAGTCAAATCAACTCAACAAAAGAAATGTTGTTAGGAAGTAAATGTACAAAAAAATAATGTAAAAGTAAATGTACAAAAAAATAATTTTATTTAAGTTTCTAAAAAAATGTATAAACTATTTTTTGATAGTTCATGAAAATACTAAAAGAAAAGACTGATTTGCATGTTGAAAGCGGTTTGTTTAAAGATACAAAATGGAAGTAGGAAGAGATGAAATGGTAACAAATATCTATAGAACATGAAGAATGCTGGTAAATATATACTCTTATATTCTTTCCCTTTCTGTTTAGCAAAATGATATACTTCTAATTTATTTTACTAATACACTGTATAACTAATGCATCACAAATTCTAAAGGTACTCTGTAGCGAATAGATTGTGTTTTGTAAATAAATAATTCAGAACGTTTCTGTACAATTTTTCTGTTGAGTAACAGAGAGGTTTTTCTACAGCTTAGGAGGGAGACTGAAACACTTCAAAATCAATTTGAGAATAAATTCCAGTTTTTCTTGGTGCGTTTTTTTAGCTTCATAGAATAACACTTTAAAATGAGAGAGCCCATATTCTTTCAAAGATGCATAATGCAGCCATGGTTGTCAAATGCCGAGCAGAAGATGTCAGAAGCTAAAATCAAAGATATTGTTAGGCAGTCTCTTTGAATAAAAACATGTGCCGTTGAGTCGGTGGGTCATACCATGGAGCTGCAAGTAGGAGCAGAGCTAACTGGAAAAGGCAGAGAATCTGGGATTCACAAAGTTGTCAGAAGTCACTGTGTGCTGCATCTCCTGCTCAAACATGATATGCCCAACATGTTGGCAAATTGATTTCTAATTTTGTAGTATGATTCAATCATAGTTAAAAAGTGACCATCATGGGAGCTTAAAAAAATCAGGTCAGCCTTGTTAACCAAAGTAGCTGTTCCTCGGTGCATTTACACCATTGACCCCCGGCCAACTGGCCACATAGACCGTCTGTCATTGCTAAATAACACAGTTGACACAATTCTGCTGAATAGAGCTGGGACTACATCACTTGGCAAGTAAGGGGCTTTCAGTAGTGGGTTGAATTTAACTCCCCTAAAACCTCAGTCCTTTAACAAAACACACAGAAGACAGCAAAAAGGGGGTCTTGAACATATCTTGAAGTGTTATGGAAAAGGGCTAAAGAGAGTAACAGTTTTTGTTTAATCTGTTCTTTCTCACAATGAATGTGGATCTTAATAAACTCATCTCTCTATTTCCAGTTCCCTCTCAGCCGACTGATTTTAAAGGAGAAGCCAAATCAGAAACAAGTATTTTGCTTTCATGGAATGCTCCGGCCCAGACGGGACTGGAAAACCAAGTGACCGGATATGAACTCATGTACAGAAAGAAGGATGACAAAGAGGAGGTAATTACTTACAATGTTAATAGGTGACATTTAAAGTTTACGTGCAAATAAGAAATATCCTGAATCCGATTTTGTACAACAATAACAAGACTGTTTTAGTTTTAATAGCGTTTTGTTGCTTGTTACCCTCCCTAATTACTCTCAGTACAGCTCTTAGTTTAACACTGCTGTGAGTAATTAACAGAGCATAATTGGAAACTTTTTTCCCCTCTTCTCATGCGTTTTTATGTTGCTGAGTTTGACATTTGTAGATCGTGGTTGCAGCAGTTATGTAATTTCACGTTGCTTTATCATTGCGATAGTAAACAATAAAAAAAGAAGTAGGTAAAATGTGTTTTTGTGTTCCAACAATTCCGAGTAAATATGAATTACACACATCAACCTGTACCTATAAAGTTCGCACCTTCAAGTCTCCAGAATCTGATTATATAGCTCGCCTGTGGTAGTTTTCCACATATGTTCATCCTTTGTTTTGTCAGATATGCCTAAAGTATTTGTTGTCCTGGCTTCATTATTCAAGCAGAAAACTTTGGAGATTCTTAACCTCCTCAACCTGCTTTGTTTGTCACAGTTCCTGTTGTCTGTAACTTTATAATTATTGCTCTTAATGCGGATATGAGCAAGTTTAGGCAAGTAACTATTCTTGTAGCCATTTCCTGACTTACTCAGGTCAACATATCTGCTTTACTTGAAAGCAATGTTCTCTTGTCTTGCCTATTTTTATAAGTGACTGTCACATCACATTGACACTCCAGTGGAAACAGGAAGTCTTGGACCACTAAATGAAAGTCCCACAGTGCTCTGTTCAGTTATATTTATTTTAAAGGTTAGCTGTGCCAATAACTGTGCAAACAGTGATTTTGTTAAAAACATCTTTCTCTTAATGTTGGATTTTTTTCCACCACTAAATGTACTCAGATTTAAAGCTGCTTTGGCAAATCTGCAAAACAAGCTAGCTTAAAAAAATGTCTTAGGCCTCTTAACAACGTTCTAACATAGTATAGCTATAAATATTTTGTGGAGATTAAAAAAATTAAATAAAAATTAAGCGGTTCTATCACATTTCTCTATAAACCTCAGCAAATACCATGGCTCGGTTCGAAACCAGTGATTGGACCATCCGGTTGTCTGTTTCACCGGACAAAGCGCACTTCCGCATTTACTTGGCTCCTCCATTCAGTATGTGTTTCCTCATTTTGCAACAGAACACCAGTGGTGTGAGAGGTTCTCCACTCAGTAATGTCACTTCATCTTTTGGACAAACTAACAGAGTCCCAGAAAGAAAAACGGCATTTGAAGTAACGGACAACAAAAGACGTTTCCCCGATTTTACTTCACGAAAACTTGGACTTGTGTTTTGCGCTCTCTCGTTCCCATATTAGGGGGGCGTGGCCTAGGGATGATAGCCGACGGGAGGATGAAAGTTCTGTGACTGTGTTTATGTTGAAAAGCTAGCTGGTTCTTCAGATTTGGTATAGCAGCTTGAAAATGGGATTTTTCTACCTTAGATTATACCGCAGCAATAAAAGATTTATTTACCTTCAACCTTTATAAACTAGGTATGCCGTGTTAAAGAAGCATTTCTCAGTGTTGTATAAAGTTTTATGTCTGTGCTGGATATTGTACATTGTACACATGAATCCTTCCTTCAAGTGTCTGCAGATGTTGGACTCCGTCTATCATGGAGATCTTACATTTTTAAGAAATCTCAAAGGTCTTGCTCAGCACTGTTTATTTGAGGGTGGGTGCATGGGGTGTCCCCCTATCCACCAGGATGCTAAACCACTGATACTTATTGAGTTATAAAGCCATTCTTGGGATTCTACCTACATACCTACTAAGCTGTACCAACCAAAACACTGTGGGGTGTCACTCCCCTCGCTCATAGAAACCACAACTTTCTCATGGTTCTAAGGATATGGCCTGAATTGGGGAAAATATATTTTCAATTGGGTCCTCCATCTGATTGGAAGCAGTTGCAGAATTTCTCTCTGAACAGTTTTAAAGTAGTTATAACAGACTTGGTGCATGCTTTCAGAGCCTCTGCCTACATTTAGGTGTATGCTTTTATGTTTTGTTCTGTGCTGTCTTTCCCAGAACCCACCTGTAAAAGAGGTTTTATATGTTAATGAGTGTTTCCTGGTTAAAAAAAAGGTGAAATGAAATGACCAAACTCTTTTCACAGAAACGAATCAGCTTCGAGCCAACAACCACATACCTGCTGAAGGACCTGAAGCCCTTCACCACTTACACTTTCCGTCTGGCCGCCCGTAGTAAACATGGAGTTGGAGCTTACACCAGCGACATCTCTGCAGAAACTCCACAGACACGTAGGTGTTCTTCTTTATCTGACCACATTTGAATTACCTGGGATAAGAAACATCTTTTCAAATGCATTTTTCTTTTTAGTCCAAACATCACAAAAAGGCGTTGGTGTCAGTTATCTCTTTTGGATCCCATTTTTTTCCCTCATAAGGTTTGATGCATTTGAAAAATGTTTAAATGTTTAAATTTGTAGATTGTAAAAGAAAAACAAAACGGTAACAGCTGCTCAGGCAGTGCAGCTAGGCTTCCTGCAAAGTCAGAAGAAAGGTTTACAAAAGCCCCAGCTTCTATGCTTTGTTGTGCATAAAACAGTTTTGAGTAAAACTAACACTCAAGTCCCTGAATTATTTATGTAAATGCACACATCTGTGTCAGTTTTATAATAATGAAAGGGAGTGTAATGGAGCTTTGGAAACCTTATCTCCTGAAGCTGCAGGGCAGCCAAAAAGTAAGTAAAGGTTTAGACTGAGCTTTCTATGTAGCCACATTTGTTAAAAACAAAAGGTTAAATCTCAAACTTATTTTTTCTTTAATTCGCCTTTCAAATTCAACAGAGAAAACTTTGAGTTGCATCCACATAGAAAGCTCAAGGCAACAAACTAGTTAGAAACATTCCTAACTTCTAAAGACCTCAGATTTATGAAAAGAAAATAGGCAAAATTAGATGTTTGCGTTCTGCTGTTTACTTTAAATTGATTCCGCTTTTAATCATGTTACAAATTAGTTACCAGAATTAAAAAAAGCCAATATACCAATCTATTTCTGATCTGAGTTTAGACTTTCTGCATAAATCTGAGGGGTTTGACAGTCAGAGGCAGGTAATCAGGTGGGTACAAACGCTCAGAGCTTTAAATCCCGCAAAGATGGTAAAGAAAAGAGAAACTCATGCATGCCGATGTTATCAGAATGTAATGAATCAGTCATATCTCCTTGCAAAGTTCTCTGTTGTACAGTCAGGCTTTTACCACAAACCAACAGGCTTCGGAAAGGTTGGTGACAAATACCACATTTTTTCCCCTTTTTTCAAATTAACTACAGCATCAACCTTTATATTTTTGGATTGATGGTAACTGCTTGCAAAAATTTATAATTTGAAACTGTTTATGTTTAACTGTTTATGAAGTCAATGGAAAGAATTTTTTCGTTTTTATTTTTATGTAAATTTATGACGAAGGTAGGTGACCTCTAGTAAAGCTCTTCTTTTTCCAATCATTTTCCCGTTCATTGTAAACTCAAAAACATGAGTTTATTTCTAACTTTGTTTTTATTATTTGTGATTTAAAGTATGTTTTATTTATTCATCAAAGTCCTCATGCTCTTTTTTTCATTGCATCATTTTATTTTCCTTTTTCTTTTTCTTTCGATTCCTCCATCATCATCCTGATAAAAAAAACCAAAAACTGAACCTCCTTTATAAAATAAACCCAACAAATCCAACTCAATGAATGGCCTCAACCAACAAATCTAAACCAAACGAAACGGACCTGCTACCAAACCACCTCACTGTCCAGAACCCGCCGGCCCACCTCAGGACGTAAAGTGCCACAGCCCCAGCTCGACCAGTATCCTGGTAAGTTGGCGGCCGCCGGCTGTGGAGCTACAAAACGGGATCCTAACGCAGTACGCCATTCTCTACGCCACAACCGAAGGGGAGGACACCACCGCTCGCCGAATCTCCGGCATCCCTCCGGAGAGCTCCAAGTACCTTTTGGAGAACCTGGAGAAATGGACTGAGTACCGCGTGACGGTCAGTGCCCACACGGATGTCGGAGCAGGACCTGAGAGCCTGCCACAGCTTATCCGCACAGAGGAGGATGGTATGTGTTTGCTAAAAATTAAAATAAACAACAAGCTCCAGCTGCAAATCCAGCCTGCCTTTCCTAACCTAACCCCCACCAGATACTAACAGCCTATATCTGCTGCTACCTCTTCTATACCCCCACTGCCTGCTTCTGAGATGACTGTGACCACTCGGTACTGTCAGCCCTGTTCTGGAAAATCTTCTTTTTTTTTTTTTTTACCAAACTGACTCACACAAGCACCTTTTTTGGCTTTTTCTACACTTCACGCTGCTTAATTTCAACACATGGTATGGCATTTTCAGCTCTGGGCCTCTAACTTCCAATCCCAACTGTCCGTTTTTGTAACTTTTTTTTTTGTTTGTTTTTTTTTTTTTATTACGACAGTGGGAATAACAAAATGTGGAAGATTTTTCTTTTTTTAAAGGCCATTTTTAACATTTTTGTCAGTTCATGTGATAGTAAATCATTTTTTTTCCTTACATCATAGCCAAAACTCTTCTTGTACTTCAAGCATTTAAAACTCTTGAAGTCCCTTTTGGCTCCACTTTTCTATTTTGACAAAACCCATTTTTTTATGCCATGTTTTTAAAAAGCCACTCGACCAAGTTTTAATGTTTTATAAAATTAGGTCAGTTGTCGGACCTGTTTTTTGCTGTTGTTTTTTTCCCTATCTCCTTACCATTGTTGAAATAACTGTCATGCAGTGCTTGTTGCAATTTTCTGCGCTTTTGTGCTTTTTGGGGGTTTTTCTTTTTGGTCACTGCAAAATTTTTGGGGGGCGAAGCGTAATAAGGGTGAAGCAAAGATGCGCGGGGTTCTCTATAATTTTGACCTTATTTCTTTTATCCCATGGTGTTCCTCCAGTTCCTAGTGGGCCACCTCGTAAAGTTGAGGTGGAGGCTGTCAACTCTTCATCAATTAAAGTGATTTGGCGCTCACCGGTGCCCACCAAGCAGCACGGTCAGATCCGAGGATACCAGGTGCACTATGTCAGGATGGTTAATGGGGAGCCCACAGGACAGCCAGTCATCAAGGACATCCTGATTGATGATGCCCAGGTACAACAACACCCACCACCAACACAACCAAACACACAGCCTGCCACCTCATTCCTCAGACACATAGTACTGCTTTGTCTCACTCACCTCCTCACCTTCAAATGGGTAATAGTGATGCCCTTTACTGTGTGCAAAAGTCTTGAGCCGTCTCGTTTTGTTACAATTTGCTTTCAAGCGGTTTAACAGGGTTGCACTTAACCTCGAGATTCTTAGAGGTAAAGGGTAAAGAAATTGGGGATGGTTTAAAACTTTTCCACTGTGATTCCTTTAAAGTGCTTTTTAAAAAGTACTCATTGGCATTTTGTCAAATTACAACTACAAACTTCAATGTATTTTGTCTGTATTTTATGACTTCTAACACAAAGTGGTGCATAGTTGTGAAGCGGAAGGAAAATGAAACATGGTTGTGTGTTTTTAGTTGCCCTACCTCTGACCAGAGGTTCTTCTGCTGTGGATAGCAGCTCTCCCTGCTTGAGGCCTTCACTGGATTTACATTGAGATGAAGTTAGTAGGGAAATTCAGGCGCAGCAGCAGGTCGAGACTAGACTGTCTTTACTAATTAGGTGACTTCTGCAGATAATTTTTTGCACTGGATTTTATTTAGGGGTATCAATGTACGGAGGTCTAAAAAGAAATCCATGCCACACCGTGGCAGATTTGAGAAAACCACTTGTCTTTTTTTTCCCTTTCACAATTATGCAGTACTTTGTGTTAGTCTATCGCCTAAAACACAAATATATTAGCCAGGCAGTGTGTGAGATCAATGTTGAACTTCACCGATCTTAGTTCAGTTGACAAAACCATATCATTTATCTGTAGACATTTATATGTTTGCTTAATGCTGACATTTGGTGCTTGTGTTTACAGAAAGAAAAATGGTGTGAATTTCTTCTTACCAATCACTGTTTGTATCTTTGCTCATCTGTTGTCTTTGTTCTGTCCACTCTTCCGTATCACACAGTGGGACTACGATGACACAACTGAACATGTGAGTGTCTAAACTTTGCTTTATTTTGTTGAGTCAACTTTTGCTGAAACACAGCATGAAATCTTGTTGAGTTGATACCCGACCTCAATTACTACAATTCAGGATTAGGATGTTAAAAAAATGTAATATGTTTTATACTTTAACTAAAGCCATAGAGAAAGGTTACAAATCGAGGATTTATGCTCCTATGTGTAAAAAGTGTCAGTTCATCACCTTAAACAGCTGTTTGCTTTCAGGAAATGATCATCACAGAGCTGCAGGCCGAGACCACGTACTCAGTTACAGTGGCAGCCTACACGACAAAGGGCGACGGTGCACGCAGCAAGCCCAAGCTGATCACCACCACTGGCGCAGGTAATCCAACCATCACTGTGTGTCTTACACTTAAATAAGCCGCTATTTAATTCCTTTTATGTTAATTGGAAATACAAAAATGATTCTTACTGCTGCTAAAATAATGCAACATTTGGATGAGTGCCACAAGTAAATTTTCTAGCAGAGTTCTGCTAGTGATGTTCCTTTATTTTGTGCTCCATCAGTTTGTTTGTTGCTGACAGAAATATTAAATTTCTTCTTTCTTGTGAGAAAAGTGCAGTTGCCTGCTTTAACCCTGCTGACCGGCAGTGTGCAGCAACTGTAAATGCTGTGAAGAAGTTTATGGGTAGAGCAACGGGTTTGAACCCGAGGGCAACTATCTCTCCCTTTTCTTTGTCCTCAAGAGCAATAGAAAACAGGTCTGCATCAGCAACAATTTTTTTTCCTTCTTAAACAGACTTTTTAGTGACTCTAAGTTATAAACTGTCACTGAGACAGAATCATTGGCTAAGTGTTATTACTAAGAATTACTGCTTTTAATTAAAAAATGGGAGAATCTGTCTCCCACTCTCAGACCTTGGTTGCCTCAACTCTGCTGCAGAGGGAGGAGTTACCACTCTCTGCAGACCTACCAGTCATGTTTCACAGTGGAAATGCTTATCAAAACCTGCCAGGATAACTGAAAGTTCCATTAAAATAGTTCTAATAAAAACATTCTGGGTCTCATACTCGGAATGTGTAGTAAAACAAAAAAGTTAAGGTATTTTGAAACTGTGATTTATTTATTTTTTACTTTATAACTGTGATTTTTTTTTTTTTTTACTTTAGTATAACATTCATATTGGTACATGGCTATCGCTGATGAATGAAGAAAACATTGCTCTTTATATTTCTAAAAGCTTTGTTTTCTCTATTCCCACCAATAGTTCCTGAGAAACCTCGCCTCATGGTCAGTACAACAAACATGGGCACTGCTCTCCTCCAGTGGCACCCCCCAGCAGTAACCCACGGCCCCCTGCAGGGCTACCGCCTTCGCTTTGGCCGCAAAGACGTGGACCCGCTGACTGTTATCGAGTTCCCTGATCGAGAGAACCACTACACAACCAAAGAGATCCATAAGGGAGCCTCATACACGTTCCGCCTTTCAGCGCGCAACAAGGTGGGCTTTGGGGAGGAGACGATCAAAGAGGTCACCACAAACGAAGAAGTACCGAGTGGCTACCCTCAGAACATTAAAGCAGAGGGAGCCAGCACCTCCACAGTTCAGGTCAGCTGGCAGCCCGTTCTGCTGGCAGAGCGAAATGGTCAAATAGTGAAATATGCTCTGCAGTACAAAGACATCAACAGCCCACGCAGTCCATCAGAACTCTTCATCACTGCCCCGGAATCAACCGTCCTCCTGGATGGGCTCAGGGCAGACACTACTTATGATATTAAAATGTGTGCCTTCACCAGCAAGGGCTCTGGTCCCTATAGCCCAAGTGTCCAATTCAGAACACAGCCTGTGGATCAAGGTAGGACCAGATACTGAACCTTCTTAGCCCCCTTTCCCTCTTAAAATCAGCCTTTTTCTGCTCAGACGTGTTCAGCCACAACTTCCATCTTTATGTCTCAAAACGCTAAAGCTGAGTCAACCAGAAGACTGGTATTAACATATTCCCCAATCAGTTTTTTTTTGTTATCCTATAATTTAAGACCTCACATGGAGTAAGTATGTGTGTCTCTTTGTGTTTTGTCAGTTAAGTGAAGGTCAGTCATTACTGTATAAACCTGGTGTTGGTAAGAAGGTAAGAGGACAGTTTTCAGTTCAAAATAGTCCTACTTCAACCTGGTTTTGAAGGAGATTTTTTTCAGGTAAGCACTTGTGTGGGGTCATAGGAAGACAGACAGAAAGGATGTTTTGTGTCTAAATCATCTACTCCCCCTTTCTTTTAGCAGTGTTTGCAAAAAATTTTCACGTGAGAGCTGCTATGAAGACGTCAGTGTTACTGACGTGGGAAATTCCAGACACCTACAATCCTGCACAACCTTTTACTGTGAGTGTTTCCTGGGCTTACACACAGCTTGTAACCCTAACAAATGAATAACGCACAACCTACCCCTACACCGTCTGAATGAAACATTTGCTCTTTTCTCATACAGATCCTCTACGATAACGGGCAGAGTGTGGAGGTGGATGGGAAGTTAACACAGAAGCTCATCACAGGTCTTCAACCGGAGACACAGTACTCCTTCTTGTTGACCAACCGTGGGAACAGCGCTGGCGGTCTTCAGCACCGCGTGTCCACCATGACGGCCCCAGACGTCCTCCGCACCAAGCCCTACATGATTGGCAAAACCAATTCAGATGGGATGGTGACTGTAGAGCTCCCATCAGTCCAAACATCTGAGAGAGTAAGGTAAGCATGAAAGATAAGCATGAAAACGTTTTTTATTTTATTTTTATTTTATTGATTTTTCTGGTTAAGATCTTACTGTTAGATCTTACATAGATGGTTCTAACAACCACAGTTTGGGGAAGCAGAAAGGGTCAATTTTTAATATGAGTTAGTGTCATCTTAAAACAACTCCAGCCATGCCATTGCAGTTCATGCAAATACTACCTTCGATCATTTTCAATTTTTTTGTGCTTTTGCATTGAAATCTTTGATCCCTTATTCTAATAAACCAATTCTTTACTCGTACCTCTCACACTTGTGCTTTTAAATATTTCAATAGTAAACTGCATCTGTCAAATTAGACCATAATGTGCTGATGCCTAACTGACCGACTCAGCTAACATGTAAACCTCTACTAGCACATAATGTTAAGCATTAGCACTAAAATGGCAACTCTGTCTACTGGGGTAATACTAAATGTGTTCCATTAAGGTATGTTTTAAGTTACTGTTGGCCTGCTAGCATTTGTTACCATTAGACCTGTTAGTGTTACCATAGCTAAATGCATTAGCATTGGCTTTAATGTGTGTTATGTAATTTTTAGCATTAGCATGCTTTACTATTAGCATTAGCATTACCATTAACATGACAGCTCTGCCACTTGGGTTAATTTGGTATGTATCTAATTTAGCTTCACAAAGATTTTATATATATATATATATATATATATATATATATATATATATATATATATATATATATATATATATATATATATATACATTTCTATGCTGGCTACAGTAAGGAGGCGATCTTTCTACCGTTACTGTCCACAACTGACATTAACTATTCCCCACAATGTATGCGTGGGTACGAGAATCCATTTTGTCTATTCTTTCTTCAACCAGCTAAATGACAGTGTGAAGCAACACAGATGCCAAACATAAACATAACCAAAGAAGACTTTACTTATTTTGAAACCGTAACTTTTGAAAACCTTGGTACACCCTGGGTACCAAGAGTGTACCCACATACCAATCATGTTTAACCAATCATATCTGACCTTGTCAGGGATATTTGTTTTTCTTAAACTGCTATTTTTATTCCTCCCTGCTTTTCAGACTAATATCCTCTTCACCTCAATCATTACATACTAAAGCGGGCCGACTCATTTGAGCGTGCTCTCCTAAGCCCAGTAAAGTCTTTTAGAGCCTTTCAATTAATCCCAGGGTTGTCAGAAGGCCAAGGAGCACATTAGATTACACATGAAGGCTTCTAACTCATCTGTCGTTTCTTAGTTTATAAGTCATTGAATGGTTTAGCACCAAACTATGTTGAAGATCTACTGTTATTACACCAACCCACCAGACCACTCAGGTCCTCTAATTCCAGTCTACTCAACATCCCTAGAATAAGAACCCAACATGGAGAAGCAGCTTTCAGTTTCTATGCTCCTCTAATCTGGAACAAACTTCCAGAAAACTGCAAAGCTGCTGAAACACTGAGTTCTTTTAAATTCCAACTAAAAACGTATCCATTTGGAGCTGCCTTTGAGTAATGCTTTGATGTATCATATGTTTTGTGTATGTTTCTTGCTTTTTTGCTGTTTTGACGTGATCATTTTTGACTATGTTTTACTGCTATTGTTATTTTACCCCTTAATCACGTAAAGCACCTTGAATTACCTTGTTGTTGAAAGTGTGCTATACAGATAAAATTGCCATGCCTTGCCTTTTTCTTTTTGATGCTGCTGGTTGCTCTTGGCCCACTGGCTCCCATAATGCAGCTTAAGCTAATTATTTTTGCATTTTGCCTGCTACACTGCCATGCTGGCTAATACTACCTAGTGCAATGCCTCACCAAGAAAGCTCAGGTTGGGCAGGTTTGTTGCCACCTTGATGATGGGGTGAAAATCTTTTAATTCTGTATCTTTTTTTTTTGTGCCTTTTTAATTAATCCACCTTGGTAAAGGATGATCATACTGGCAAAGTATCCTGAGTCTGCTCAGCCAGACAGAGAAAGAAATGAGTGATTACAGATCACATTTCTTCCTTACTATAAACTTTGTTTGTTCTCATTGACTTATTAATTTATTTATTGTGTTTTCCAGGGGTTATTATATTGTGATCGTACCTCTGAAGAAGCAGCGCACAGGGAAGTTTTACAGTCCCTGGGACAGCCCTGATGAAATGAATCTGGAGGAGGTGCGTTTCAAAGATTATCTTGTTGCACTGACTTGAAGGAAATGTTTTTAAATGCTTGCATCATCCTGTTACTACTTACTTCATAACTCAGTCTAAATTATGTACAACTGGCACATATATATTTTCTCAAAACAGGAATAAATAAGTCGAGACAGGTAAGGGGACAGGAGAGATGGGCGATGAGTCTTTCTGATTGACGCAAATAGAGCCATAGAGCACTGTTCATATGGAAATGAGAACATGAAGTAGCCATCAATTGCACTGCAAACTGGCATCCCATCCTCACCTTCTCCTCCTCCTCTTTTTATCTGCAGTAATTACCTGGAGAGCTGCATCAAGGCTTAGCGGCTCTTCTCATTTCAGGCGAAACTAGTGCGCAAAACACTTGCCAGAGTTTATATTTAGAACTGCATGCCCGAAGTTGGGTAATTTAGGAGTATCAAGGCGTGTTGCGTTCATAGCTAAATGTGTGAGCATTGATGGCTTTCATCACTACACGTTTAAAATTAAAGTTGGTCTTGCATGCTAAAAGTATTATACTTCATGGACATATACAGTTATTTTTACAACTTTTACTTTTCATTTATTTTGTGACTTGTATCTCACAGAAATTATATTTTGTCCCCTTTTTGAAGTTGAGAAATATACACTACATGAGTAAGAGTAAAAGAAAACAACTAACGTAAGGCAGCCAAGCACATAGCTGAAAGTTGCAGAAGAGTGATGGCATCATTGCCAAATAGTCCATTGAGGAGGAGGAAGTCAGGGGACATTTTCTTAGACTTGGGCAACTGACACACTATCCAGTGATTTATAAGCACTGTGTGGTGAGCTCTGTCTGCCTGTAATTCGTGTGTGGTCAATAATAGTGGTCAATAAGTGCTTGTGACAAAAACTGTAACTCAAAGAACTACATTTTTTCCAGCATTTAGGTTAGACATTTTAATTTCTGGTCCAATTCTGACCCGCTTTGTCGCTCCAAAGCTTTCCACACATTCATTCCAACCAACAAAGGTTTCACCAGAACTCTCAGAGAACCGTTTGTTCACCTTTTGGAAGAGTAGTGGGAGAGAGTTAATTGCAGTATTGGAAGAGTCAAAATTTTAGTCAGAAGTCACCATCTGCCATGCAGCTCAAATATCACATAACATCAAGATGTTTTTTTCCCAACATTATGTTGTCACAAGGGTCTTAAAAGGTCACTTCAAGTTGATGCTACTTATGGTGGATAAAACAAAACACTCTCAAACATAGTCATACATTTGGCTCCAAAACTTTTACTACCTGGCAAATGTTTTGTTCTGAAACAACACGCAAAGTCTCTTCAGTTTTCTGGCTGCTGTGTTGTGTCCTTGTTCCTCCGTCTTGATTCCCTAATGTTTCGCTTAATCCTGGGGCAGCAGTCGTTTCAAAACAAGACACTGGTGGGCAAGGAGAAATACATTCTCTACCCCCAATTTACTTTTACAAAGCTTACTCGCTTTTCTAGCTTGGAGAATCGTTAGAGAAAATAAAATTGGTCACTCAGTCCTTTCCTGTGTTGTCTTAGGAGGGTAGTGTTTGGTGAGAAATGCATCTGTTTTCTGTTCAAAACAAAAGGCAGTTGGTCTCTAAAGTTACATAAACTATGTCATCACTCCAAATTTGGTGGTACTTTTTGGTTTTAGAGGGCCGCAGCTCCAAAGCCTAATTTTGTATGCATTTTAAAGTTACTTACTTGCTTTTGATTCATACTTTTATTTTTCCATTTTCTGGCTCTAAAATATGATATCACTAAAAGCTTGGTCCCCTTCTCTGCACAGCTATTTCAAACTCTGGCAAAGACCGTAATATACCCGATATTTATTTATTTTTTGTATGAACATTACATTATAACATATGTTCAGGTGGATAAAAGAAAACACAGGGGGTCTCATCCAGCGACGTCTTTACAGCTCATGCCCGCAGGCCTGTGTCTGTAGCCTTGACTGATGGCCCCAAAAGTCACCCCCTCCGTCAGAATTTATTTGTTTGTCAATATTGGCACTCACCTTTTCACAACTTTTCCCAAGGGCAGCTAGATTTAGCCGTGTTGACAGGAGAGATGATTGAAGACATTATCGGGCAGCACCAACAGCCCCGCAGCCAAAACAAAGCACACAATGACCGAGGACACACACTCTGTAATGTGAATGGCAGCCACACACACACACAGTCATACACACAGTTAGATATATGCATTCATACACAGAAACGGCTAACTAGACTCGATTAGCATAATTATCATCCATGCTTTGTAAGAGGAAATTTGAATTTGACGACACAGGCTTGCATGAAGGGCATTGTTTTCCTTTCAGCCTCGTAGGATCATTATCACTGGTGGCTGGGAAAGAAAGGTGGTGAAATAACTTACCCAAATAAACTGTTTTGTAGTAAAAACAGATCTGTGTGATGTCGAAACCCACAAATCAAAGTCTGAAGCCATTTTGTTTTCAGCGTGTTTAACTTTGCTTCTTTTTATTTGTGCTACTCATATTCTGCAGAAAGTTGGTAATAAATTACTGTAAACTTATCAAACGCTGCTAAATTCTCCCCAGATTCTAGTTGTCGATGCATTTTGGCAGAAAAAAGCTTTTGATTGTATCAACAGTGCGTTGTAAGTTTTAAATTATTTCCGTCTGTTTCTCACTGTTTGAAGCTGCTGGATAATCCTCAGCTGCTTTAAATGATAGAAATCCACACAATCTTTTAATCTCTCAATCTTTTGTCGTCAAATAAAATAAAGTAGATCAAATAAAAAAAAGTTATTGATCTTTCCTCTCATGTTATGCCTTTTTTTTGCAATCAGCATTTTCAGCTCAGCAATCAAAAGAGATAGTCAGATTCAGTGAGTGTGGGGTTTGTTTTGGTGTGCATGCTGCTGGAACGTGTCCCCGTGTTATCAATGTCTTTTTTTTCCCCCACTCCTCACTGTAGCTGCTGAAGGAGATAAACCGAACAAGCAGAGGCCTTCGCTTCCAGAGGCACGTCGAACCCAAAGCCTATATCGCTGCGCACTTCAAAGACCTGCCCAAAGAGTTCACCCTTGGAGACGGCAAGATCTACGGCGACTTTGAAAACAAGCAACTCCAGAACGGCCAGGAATACATCTTCTTCGTGCTCGCCGTGCTGGAGATGTCCGAAAACGTACGTTTGCTTCACCTTTTTTTAATACTTTCCCCTTTAGTCTGATACCCCTAAATAAAACTCATTGTGACCATTTGCCTTCGGAAGTGAACTGACTAGTCAATTAATCCAGCATAATTTAGCTGTTCTGTGAAGGCCTTTCAGGCTTGTCAGAGAACATTAGTGATCAAGCGGCATCATCAAGACCACGAAACAGAAACAACAGACAGGTCAGGAATGAAGTTGTAGAGAAGTTAAAAGCAGGGTTGGGTTTTAAAAAAATATCCCAAGCTTTATCATCTGAAAATGTTACGTCACAACTGTAAACCAACCAACACATGGTCGTTCACCTTATTTTACAAGCTGAGCAAGGGGAGCATTGATAAGAAAGAGAGGTTTGTGGTAACATTGTAGGAGCTGCAAAGATCCACAGTTCAAGTGGAAGACTCTGAAAGAAGAACTGCTGGTTATGCCTTTCAGAAGAAAACTGGCCTTTTGTGATGAGTAGCAGATAAGATAAGACCGAAACCAAACTTTCTGGACTTCATGCAAACCCCTAATATGTGACCGAAACCTAATGCTGCACATCACACTGAACACCACATCCCTATAGTGAAACATGGTAGTGGTGGGAATGCTTCTCTTAACCAGGGACATGGAAATCCTGAAAGAAAACTTGTTGGAGGCTCCAAAACATTTGAGATTAGGATGGAGGTTCACCTTTTGACTACAAATATATACTGTCTATCAGTTGTATTCCACTTCTCAATTATTTGCTACCTTATGTTGGTCAGTCATGTAAAATCCCACAAAAATACATTTAGGTTTATGGTTCCAAAGAAATTGTTAAAAGGTTGGGTGTGAATACTTTTGCAGAGCACTGTGATCTTAAAGCTCTCGTTCGCTCCCTGATTTCTTATTTTGTTCTAAAAAAGGTTTGAAAAGGTCAAATCCACTTAATCTCGGCCAAAGGTCACAGTCTGCCTCTGGTCATGTGTTACTCTGAGTGCTTGTGCAGCTCTGGCTTGAAAACTTAAAGCAGCAGTGGGAACAGGTCCAAAAAGCTGACCCTGGATACTTTAGGGAGAGAAACCCCCTGAAGACCATAGCCGATCGCAGGTACACCTCGATAACGGAGCTCCTCTTTAATTGCTTCCTACGTGTGGTCCACCTTATCTCCGCTGCTGCAGCCAGTGTGTGAATGCGTGTGTGTGTCAGTGTGGACGAAAGAGCAGAAAGCAGCATGATTAGGCAGCTGCAGGCAAGATGATGGATTTGATGAGCTCCAGGGTTTTACAGCTCTGCCTCGTTCTCTCTTCACTAACCCCAAGTTCAGGTAGATAATGACGGACAGACGCAAATCTCTAATTTGCCCACTAACGCATTACATTTTCTTCCCTCAAGACCGTTTTTTTTATCCGTAGTTTGAATATGAAATGGTTCAATCAGCTCTAGCTTTAGAAAAAAGATGCTCAGATAATTGTGATTGGTCAAACAGCAACTGTGCAAAAATTACTCAGAAGAAAAACTTTGAATTAGCTTTCAATTTGCCTTACTGAACTGTATTGCAAATAGTTTAGATAGATGTGTAACACATGGAGCAAAAGATCTAACGGGTATTTTAAAAAGCAAAAACGTCACGTGTTTTCTTCTCAATCTGGACCGATGCTTTGATTTTTCCTTCTCAGATCATGTATGCCACCAGCCCGTACTCTGACCCAGTCGTTTCAGCAGACCTCAATCCGCAGCCGATCATGGATGAGGAGGAAGGCCTTATCTGGGTGGTGGGGCCTGTGCTGGCAGTTGTCTTCATCATATGCATCGTCATCGCCATCCTTCTTTACAAGAGGTGATAAAATTACAGAAACTTACAACAATCCGTCGCAGGTAGAAACACTTCCACCTCCTGCATTCTTACTAGCGTCATGTAAAAGCCTACAGCTGGACGTTATAGAGAGGTAGATGTAAGCCACACCTGATTTGGCTGTTGCCTTTAAAATTAAAGATGGAGGTGACAGGAGGTGTTTTTCCCTACATAGCCTTCCTTTGTTTTATTTGAGCCCTGTCTGGACTGTTTCTTGTTAAAAACTCAATTATAAGACCATGTGGTTGTTCACGAAACTCTGGATGTTTACCGTTGTTATGGTAGGAGTAATTAGGATGTTTCCCTGCATTGTGGATTGGTCCGTGGTCCACATGGTTATTCATATACAAGCATTTAAAATAGTTCCACAGCATTCCAGATCCTTCTCCATACTTAACAGTGAGGTGCATGAAGTGCTTTTTTGTATAATCAACATTTGTTTCAAACAAGGACCCCCTGGAGTGGTTGTTTGTAAAAGGTTTTGTTTTAATCTTATCTGACAAAAGAACTAAAGTTTCTGTTCTGATAACTGATGTTTCCAAGGTTCCTAGAATTTGATTGGGCTTTTATTTCTGGTTGGCCACATCAAAACAGATAAGCACTCATTTAAAATTAAAACTATTGCCCACTTAGCTGCAATTTTTAGCCTCTATGTTAGTTTAGCTCTTGATTTTAAAGTATTTTGAAGTATCGTTTTAGGAACCCAGTGTTTACAATGGTAAAAGCACTTGCCTTGCGAGCAACTGGTTGGCATGTAGCCGCCATCTAATGATCATTATGGAGACACGTTGAACCGTAATGCCTTATTTTCACGGCTTTAGGATTCGACGTATGTAGGAGAGCGTTTCCACATAGTTTAACTCTCACTGGCCAGACGGGGTTAAACCCAAACACCTAACGTTACGTCATGCTAGTGCCACGCTAAACGTGCCACGCTACCGAACGTCACCGACCCGTGCTGTACCACTCTAATGGAAACAAGGCACTTGATGCCACTTTTTGCTGTGCGTTGTTGCAATATAAACTTGGCTCCTCGTCCAGCCTTGTTAGCCATAGTTCCAGTTGCTTTAATTATTGCTCTGACTGTAAATAAGACAAAGTTTTGGCAGGCAGCTTTTTCCTTGTAGCTGTTTCCTGGCTAAAGATAAGCAACCAAATGGGTTACTAAAAATGGCATGTTCTCCAGTTATTCTCATTTTGAAGAGTTTATATCACCTTTAGACCACTTTGTCACATCATATTTATTCACCAGGGAAACAGAAAATGATGCATTACTAATCCATAAGGTAATAAACTCCTAAAAACCCCGATAAACGATTGAGGCATTTAGAAAAAATGCCTCAGTTAATTATGTTTTATGGCTTTTTAAGGTTGAAAATAATTGTTAGACTTTGTTCCTCAAAAATACATTTCCAGAGATTAAAGGTTTGCAATAAAACATAATTTATGTTTAGGCTTTTCACATCTTTACAATGGTTGCTAATAATTATAAAGGGTGATGTATGATAAGTAATAACTTAGTGCTGAACAAACTGAAACAAACAAATTCCAATGTTCAAATGCAGATGCAGAAAATGTGATTTTTACCTTAAAGCTTGAGGCGCATCGATCTTTGGACTAAGTGTGACCTTCACTCTCAGTAATTCACATTAGTTCTAACATAAGTAATTCCAAACATGCAGCTACCCGAACTGTCAACCCATCAAAGCTCCGGCGCCTACAGTCCTTCAAACAGACATGTCTGCTGACTGAAAGTTAATCACACGCATCCCTCCACACACTCTCAAACTCTCTTTAAACTGTAGCAAACACTGCTGTAATGCACTTCCCACTGAATGAAAATATCCCTTTTTTCTTTTTTTTTTTTACCGGAACCCCCTAGTGATATTTTGAGCCCGTAATGTCACCGCTCATCAGTCAAGCGTAGGAGGGAAGAGCTTTGACTATCTGCTGCCTGTCACTGCATGTGTGTGAAGCTTTCAGAAGGACCCCGGGGTATGGGCTCGCTTCCCAGCCTTCCCAGCCTTCCCAGCCTCCCCCCACCCCTCCTCACGACACACCTTTCACTGCTACCCATCCAACTGGGGAACCTGAGCTACAGATCCTCGTTTTTGACCTTATGCTACTCCCTCCTCTGTCCTCCTGTTCTGCCAGGACATGCACAGCTTACAAACATGCACCTGCACACATATACGCTCGTCCGTCTGCTCCAGCCTTCTATATAACCAGCGGTTCATTCAGTCAAATGTCCACGCCTAAGCAGATTTTCACAGTAAGCCCTCAAGGTGCAGTTTCAGGAGGTGAGATAAGGAAGTGAAGAGTCGGCATGAGCTAAAACCAGAGAGCATGTCAATACTGAAAACAAAGCAACAACATAAATTGGCTTCCTTTTCCCTAATCCTAAATTTTCCCTAAATGAGGCTTTGAGTAAAAAGTGAATAATAAGGCCATAAGTACAGTTGCATCTCAATGAATCAGAATATTATTGAAAAATTTGTTCATTCAGCAACTCAATTCAAAATGAACAGATGAAGAGCAATTACAGTGATAATTGAGATGGTTTTGGCTTAAAGATAATGAAAACGCAATATTTCAATGTTGCATTGGATCAAGAAAAAAAAAAGGATTTTTAACTAGAAAAGGAATCATAGGTCGCAATGTTTTGAGTTATTTTACTAACCAACAAACAAACAAACCCTGGCAAAAACATAACCTCCTTGGCGGAGGTAATAATGAACTTTTTACTGAAAGGTTTACTACATATTATACAGATTAGATACAATACTTAGACTCTGCTTTATGATGTTATGGCTGCTATTATCAAGTTGCTTTCTTCACCATTTTTCCTTCCACTAAACTTTCCATCAATATGATTGAATAAGATACTCTGAACAGCTTTTTCTTTTAGCAATGTTGTTTTATTGCTAACCCTGCTTTTGTAAGGCTTAACTTGGCAATAACATAGCATGATAATAAAAATGAATTTTTAATAGTCTTTTGTAATATTCTAATTTCCTAGATTTTCTTTAGTATTAAAATTAACCAATAAAAGTTACATGTATCTTGCTGTATTGAAATTAGAAATTATGTAAGCTTCACTTTTTCAGTTTCATTTCTAAAATATAAATATAATAGATTAAAGAAATGCTAATTTATTTAGATGCAGCTTTTCTTTCTGGAGCATTTATTTGTGTCCAGTAGATTTAAACATTGATTACCAAACTGGTTATTGACTGGTAAGGGAACATTAGCACTAGAACCAGCAGATATTTCTCATGAAGATCAATGTTTATGGGACAGAATCCAACTTTTGTGCTCCAACTGAACAAATGGTGCAAACGGCTGAGCTTGAACATGAAAGTAAATTGTACACAGACATATACGATCACAAACTCCATCACACACATTTCAGTAAACTCATTGATTCCACGTGTCGTCTTCATATAAAATACTGAATGCATGAATCTGTAGTGTGCATCATTCCTGGGTTTAATAAATGCATAAAACAGTGGAGGACAGGAACAGACAGACACGCCAATTAGCAGTCAAGAGATGACTTTTATGCTTGAACAAGAAGCAATCAGCTGAAACTGCTTGAAATAGCTGAGATACATTGTACGAATCTTGGCTGCACCTGGGAATCTGTAGTGTTTGAAACAAAGAACCTCAAGGCTGCATAATTGAGCATAATCCCCCGAAGTGAAGCATCACTAATCTTGTACACAAAGCAAAAAGCCAGGCGAGATGGATTCATTTTTCTCTCTTGCTGCTTTTGATTTCGTTTCTAGAAGTCTCAGTAATATTAAAACCTAAGGTCTCATTGCCTAATGCTGTGTTGCCATTTCTTTTTTTTTCTTTTTCTTTTTTTGCTGACCAACGGAGCAGCAAACCAGACAGGTAAGAATGACAAAGAAGTGGGGGGAAAACTGAATTTCTTGCTCATTTCTTTTCTTTTGCATGTCACTAATGAAAATATACAAACACATCTCTCCCCTTCAACATATAACTGGCCATGGCCAGGAATGAGACTCTCACAGTATGACTTTAAGCAAAAACATAGTTTCATGTTGTTCATGATCATTTAAATTGAAAATGTATATCATCGAAATTACTTAAAGTTTTAAAAAGAAAGCAGCTATTAGTTATACCACTGCTTAAATAATTCAGTATAGTGAGTATTATTGTAAAAATGAATCTTGATTGATTTGACATTGATTTGTTACCTTGTTTCTGATACATAGACTTAAGTTGGCTGGGTAATTAGACAGGCTATCTGCTCTGGTGAAGCCTTCAGTCAACTGCTTAACAGACATTTGCTTTACCAATTGTAGTTTTAAAATGTTGTTAGCTTAATAATACGAATGATAGGTGGCACTTATTTAGTCTCCACATAATTATTGGCTGTGTTTTTTAAAACCAGAAATATTTAAACTAAGGTTAATTTGTGTTATGTGAACAAGGGTAGTATGTAGCAGCCTTCTTTACAGCGAGGCAGCAAGTGGAGGATTGGGGCAATGCTGCAAAACTTTAAGCATCTGGTGAAATGTCTGTTGCTCCAGCCAGGAAGACTGTTTGAATGGCATGATGAAAAGCTTTTAGCGATTTTAAACCTTTTTAGAACCTTGGTATGCCTTTACACTAGTAACTTGTCCATACCTACACAAAATATCCTTTTCAACGCAAATTGGTTATTTAACATTCTACATATCCAAAATATGATATGTCAAGAGATGAGCTCATTTAAAATACTACATGTGACCTTTACTACTATGCAGAAGTCTTAAGTCATTCCTCATTTCTTTATAAACCACATCAGTATGTTGACATTATGCTGAAAATGAATGAAAAACTAGCTCAAGTCCAAATAAGAAATTCAGAAAGCCTGCAGAAGTATTGAAGACATCTTTAAATGATTTAAACAAACCATGGCTTCTTGCAGGCTATGTATAAAGAAATAACAACTAGTTTTGCACTATGCTGTATAATTAGGAGTATGTACATTAACAAACCCGGGTTTCAGTATAATGCATATTAAATCCCGGCCCCAACAAAGCTTACAATTTTCTTAAAAGCTAAATGCACAACCTGACACTATCACTGAAACGTGAACATTAAGCTTCACTAGGGGTGGAATGAACCAGCTAAAGGCTTTTGTACTGCAAGCCGTTATACAATGAAGAGATGGTACTCAGAGTATCCCCTGTAGTCTTGTGTAAAGACAGAATGTAGTCCTGTCAGCTCCTTAATTACATATTTTCCCTCATTATTCACGGGACAACAAGGCACATTTTGAGGTTATACAACAATAGAAAAAAAGCTTCTGTTTGCTTGCCTAGGATAACTTGAATTTGTTTTATATTCTGCAGAAAAAGAGCAGAAACTGAAGCAAGAAAAGGCAGCCTTCCAAACAGCAAAGAAATGCCTCTTCATCATCCCACTGATCCGGTTGAGCTTCGACGTCTTAACTTCCAGACACCTGGTAAGTATTCCAGATCAAGCGTTGCATAAAAAAACCAAAAACTGAATGTGCATCTTGGGAAAATGTTTTGAATGCCACTGATTGCTTTCTTCAAGGGAACGAAACAAAATATTCTATCTTCTATTTTAAATTCTCTCACCACCCTGTTTTATGTAAGATTAACACTGAACAAGAGAGCGTTTTGTCGAAGAGGTCGTGGACAGGTGCTCTGAAAAAGGCAGAGAGGGTCAGTACTGACATCAGTCTCGGAGATGCCTCACTGAGGAAAGTCTAGAGGCAGGAATGTAGGCTTGACACTTAAGTGGCATTTGTCATCTTTGTCTGCATCTGGGTTGTACAGGTCATTACAGCTCGTCATGATCACCCAGAATAGCACAGACCTGCAATGCAGGAGGTGAGCGAAACATGAAATTAATCACGGTTATGTGAAAGCCAAGAGACGGAAAGAACATGATGAAACCCGTGTTTTTTGCGGCTTTGAAGTCGTTAGCTAGAAAAGATGCAGAGATGTACAGTACAGCTCGGGTAGGAGAATCCGTTGACGGAACAATTTAGTGGTGCCCTCCACAAATCTGGCCTTGATGGATTAGTGGCAAGGTTGGGGAATTGTTGAAAAAAAGTCATAAAAAGTCCTGATTGCAGTTTACCCAGAAGTCACTATCAGGATACAGCAATTATGTGGACAAAAGTGCTCCCGTTAGATGGGTGGTATGTAGCGGTAAACCTCCAGCCCTTGGTGGCAGTATTATGCTGTGGTAATGGTTTTTTTATGAGCAGGGGTGGAGGTTCACCTTGCAGCAGAACAACACTCCTAAACATGCAGCCAGAGCTACAATGAAATATTGTAGATTAAAGCGCATTCTTTGGTTAGAATAGCCCAGACATAAATCTAAGAGATTTATGGTATGAGCAGCAATTTGATGTTCCCAGGCGCTCTTCAGTCGATCTGACTTGGCTTGAGCTTTTTTGAAAAGACAAATGGGCAACAATGTCTGTCTGTAGATATGCAAACCTGACAACATGTCCTGAATAGTTGCAGCTTTAATAAGAGTAAAAGGTGCTTTTACAAACCTTCAATGATTTTAAAACCCATTATAAACTCAGTTTCACTTCATAATTCCGTACTACTTTGAATTCGTTAATACACTGAAGTTGTAACGTGACAAGTTGTGACAACTTTCAAGTGCTATTCATACTTTGGCAAGGCACTGTATTACCAGGAAAGGAGATACCCTCTCAAGGGCCAAAAGGGGCACATTTTACTGCAGTTTGACTTTCTCTTGAATGCTTCAGAACAGGTGTTCAGACGCTGCCAATGACTATTTTAATATGAAACATGTATTTTTCCGGTCAGCTAGCCCAAAAGAGAATGAATTCTCCCCGCGGGCTCATTTGTGCATATTCAAAAAAGCTCTTTGGGGATTTTAGGACCATTACAGACTGTTTCATCCAGGGAGAGGAGTATTTTTCCTTCAGCCTGGAAATGATTTCAACCATCCTTCCACTCATTTTCTCACCTCTCAAGTCCATTTTTCTTTTTTCTTACTTTGTAGAGCCAGTATCTTGGCTCTCTCATACCTCAGAAAGAACCAAATATTTTTCTTCTCACCACAGGACCACTTTCTCTGAAGCACTTCTACATAAGAACACCTCTCTCTCTCTCTCTCTCTCTCTCTCTGCACTTCCCCTCCTTTTCACCTCTTCACCCCTCTTACTGGACATTTTCATCTTAAGGATGCTTGATGTCTGAACGATGGCATGTCAGTGAAGGCACTCTTGTTGCTGCACCCCATCCATCCAGTGAAAATGGATTTTGAGTGGTGGACTGCAATAGAAACAGCCTTTGCAGTTGTTCGAAGGGATGTATAAGTGGTGTGAAAACGATGCAGCTTCCATTAGCTAATGCCCACTTGTGCCAGAAACCAGAATGAAACATCAACGTGTCGTATGGAGCGCTTGGTGCCCAGCTTGGCAGTCAAAATGGCACATCCGCTCTTTCGTCTTGGCCACAATGTAAAACTGTGCTTTGGTGAGCATCTATTCCAAACCTTTTTTCCACATCCTTACTATAAATGATTTAAACGTTGTAATTCTACTTTGTGAAATCAAAGCAATCTGAACTGCTGCTGGACATCAAGTCTGCTGTGCCAGTTTGAAATGATTACAAGCTGATGGTGGCCCAGTCAAGATTATCTAACCACAGTCACCTGAGATAACTGACCACCTAATGCTAAAAAAAAACCAATAGCATCAGTGCTGAACATATGCTTGAAACTCAGCTTTCTAATACAACTCACTCATCAACGATTTTCTGGATGCTCCACTGTTCCTTGACTGCATGTGGTGTTTTGTCCCAACTTGAGTTTCTACAGAATCACTTTTATGTGCTAATCCAATTTTAGATTAGCTGGGTTACAAAAAGCTGCTTTAAAAGGAACTGATGTCACCTAAAATTAGCAAAACTATTCTTTTTAAAAGTACATCTGACCTGTCACATACAGCTTTACCCCACTAAACTCAATCACCGCAGATGATTTAATGCAGAGCAGTTTGCTCCAGTCATAGGCTAACATTAGTATGTTTACTCTAGGTTTTGATATGATTTGTTGGTAATTCAGCTTTAACATATTTCATTACAGTTCCAGGTTTAAAAAAAAAAACTTACTGGAAAGGTTCTATTTATTTTCAACATTATAAAAGTTAATGACTAGTACTTACCCTGCTCCATGTATAGCTCTCACCCACAAAGCAAGATGTCTGAGTGCACAGGAGGGCACATGAGACCGTAAGCTAAAACCCATCCTAGCTCTGACTATAAACGTCATTGTAAAGGGGAAAACAAAATAAACAATTCAATTGGTAGGGAAAAGGCACTTTTGTTACACACAAAAAATAATGTGCATGGCCAAAGATATAGTTTTGCATGCTGTATACACAAAAAGTAGTTTTGATGATTGGCCATGTAGAACCCAACCACATGGCTTGCTGGCTAAGATTATATATGGGTGGCATCATGAGTTAAGGTTAGTCAGACAATACCAGTCATTTAAAAATGCCTTTGCCTTGACATATGGTTAAGGAAAAAAAGTTCATATCATCTTATCAATCTTTAATTTTCTGTTGGATTCCAATGTACAAATATATATCTCTTATGGAAATTGGTGCTTAAGCAAAAAATTGGAAGGGGCAGGCTAGAAGTCAACGACAATTAGAAATTGGTATCAACATGGGTTCGCCTGACCAGCTCATCTCTATCGTTTTTTCTTAAAAAATGACAAAGATAGACCCAAATATTTTGCAGTCACTCCAGATAAAAATTAGCTTAGATCAATAATATAGAATAAAATAAATTTTTTCTTAGAAATGAATGCTCCTATACATGGTCTTTGTTCTAACATCTAAGCAAACTATCAGATCAATTGTTGTTTATACTATTTTCCCGGTGAAATTAGCACAGTGGCATTGACCTGTTTTGTATGTTACTAATGTCCCATGTAGAATACAGTAAATCAGTTGTTTCTTTTCCCTTTTTACTTTTTGTTTTTAATTAAAAAAAGTCATCACATTGCTATGACGTCTGTAATAAAGTCAATTTCACCACCATTTCCTCCACAGGTTCAGGTGCGCCCAGTCACCCCAGTAACCTCCATTTGTCAAGTTAGTTGTTCTCGATTATGCTTTTGACATGACCCATAATCGTTTCCTTCAGCTTCATTTCTTTCCACCTTTCGTTTCTGCTAAGTTTTCTATCCACATCCGCATCTAATTCCTCACACGTTTAACATGATGTCATCGCAGGAGGCAGAGTTTGAAATGACATCACTCAAAGCAGATGTCAGCAGCTGGCCTAACATTCAACGTGTGATGTTTGTTTGTTTTTGGGTGATGTTTGTGTCCGTGCCCATGCCCATGCCGTCATTGCTAACTTACCCACTGCAGCGTTCTGTGTGAATAACGTTTTTCTCTCTCCGTAGGGAGTGGGGGCTAAAGTGTGCTCGATGGCCTCTCATTGGCTTTTGTGTCTCTTTATTAGCATGGTCACTGCTTTGAGTAAACAAACTAGCCTAACAAGATCCACTCTTCCACCTCCACTTTTTATAATCACACGGTGGTAATCAAGGGTTGTGCTTGGGCGATGATTGGTCCATCTTGGGTTTTTTTTCGTGACAGGTATGGCGAACCATCCTCCGATCCCCATTATGGAATTGGCTGATCACGTGGAGCGCCTGAAAGCCAACGACAACCTGAAGTTTTCGCAAGAATATGAGGTGAGTGTTGAGGAAAAAACCCTCTGGGTTAAGACAATTTAACAATAGACTTTAATAAAATAAAAGAAAATATGTTTTCCTCAAGGATGCAGGATATCGGCATCAACATCGGTATCGGACGATTTTAGTCAGTTTTTAACATATCCATCCAATTTGTTAAACTAGGCCAGTATTAACAACTGATGTTTATTTTCTACTTGTTACCGTTTGTGTTTTTGAAGGTAAGACGGGTTGGCCATATGGAATTTGTTCGGTCTATGACAGTGATAGTAATGCGGCGCAAGATTATGGGGTGTTTAACTGCTTTTACATGGTATTGAACGCGTAGGGAAATATATGTAATATCAGATATCAGTATCGGCCAAAATGTTCATATCTGTGCATCCCTAACTTTACTAGAGGTGACACTTACTTTTGGTCAAAGGTTCTTGTGGTTCTTGAGAGTCGCTTAAAAATGTTAGTCATTCTGAATAGTTATCATTTTCAAGGCAGGCTCCCACTCAGGTGTAACTAATACCATTAATAATGGACACATTCAGTTTTCTGAGCTGGGAGGCTGCTGTTGACTTCATGAGACACAAAAGGCAGATGTTACATTACTTATGGGGTTTATAATACCTGAGTATATTCGCTGCACTGTATACTTAAAAAAGTCCAACAGTACAAGGCTGCACTGTCATGTCACTGCTATATTTACAAGACTACCTATTAATATGATGTTCTTATTTCATATACCTAAACTGATCCTTCCATAATATGAAAGCTTTCTCTTATGTTATCAGTATGTAAGGCAAACTCCAGTGGTTTATTATGGTAAATAATGATGTGCAAAAAGCCTGAAAAGAAATTAATATTTTAAAATACAGTAGCATAATCTCACATTGGAAAACTGGGTAAAACTCTATAACTTGAGTACATTTATTTATAGAGGAAAACATTCACATTTAAGCCTGCATGATTTCATGGCCTATAATAGATTAAAATGAACCAATTTGTAGGTGTAGTCACCACAAAAACACATCAAGTGGCAAAGGTGTGGATGTCTGCTATAATTTTCGGATTAAAATATTAATAACAGAGGTGTTTCCAAAGGTTTCGTGGCTCACAAAGCTGTGTCAAGGTTTGTCATAAACACAGTTGAACTGCTTTTTAAATAATTTTTTTTTTAGAGTGGGTAAACAATGATGTTGCATAAAGTCAGCATTTGTGTCTATCTTGAGTCTAAAACCCATCAGGACTTTTTAGAAAGTTCTCTAACAATATGCATCATTCCCATGTGTTGTTGTTAATTTAACACTTTGCCTTTCAATGATCCTTAAAAAAATCCTCCAACTAAAGGCCCCAGTTGCATTTGAAAATAATTACCACTACCCTTTTCTGTCTCTCTTCTCTGTGCTGATCATTCAGCTCCTCCATAATCTACGAGGTCACCTTGTGGGCCTCAAACTGCCAAGCTGCCAAATCATTAGTGCCGCTTAAGTACCTTTCATTTCCAATTTCATACAGCTTATTTCAGAGCAGTTGAAAGCAATTTTATGAGCACAATGTAATAAAGATTTTTATATTGTAAGCAATGTTGCAACCCATTGTTTCAACATATTTTGATAGAACATCATGCTGAGTCTGACTTTCCATGCCTTTTATTGAGAAAAGATTTGAATGGGACATATCGATTAGTAAAAGACGTCCATGATAGTGCTATGTTTGAAAACAAAACAAAACAAAATGGTTTAGCTGGAAAAAGTCTACTCTATTCCAGATTTATTAGTTTTTGTAAAAATCTGCATCTATACTCTTATTAGGTAAAAAAAAAAAAGCTTTCTAATACCTATGCTGTGCCAGCAGGTGGCGATGCAGTAAGTATTAACTGCATCAAAATTCAACAGGAGAAAATCCTGAGAATGGGCTGAAGATTTAACCAAGGGCGTAGAATTAGCATGGACAGAACGGACATGTCCCCACCAATATCCAGCGATTATTGAATTGTCCCCACCAATAATTTGATCTCCTTCAGAAAAGAAAAACAAACCCGATAGAAAGCAAAAAATAGAAAGAAAAATACCGATCTGTTAACGTCTCATTCTAGAGGTGCAGAAAGAGTTTAATTATGTTCTCTCCTGGAGTCCTACCTCGTAACATATATGGTCAATATGATTGGCTGTGCCTTTCCCTGCTGTCAGGTGAGACTCTGCAGCTATGTTTGCTTGTTAGCAGCGCCAAAACTGTGAGATGAACTTTCCAGTTCCAGAGTTACGCGAGGACTCAGGTGCAATATGGGCGACACATGAATGTCAAAAGCGAGTAAGGATGGCAGCAAAAAAGAAGAATTTGGACATGAGGAACTTTTTTTCAAAGAAACTTGTAAGTCACTTGAAGTCAAGTTTGCTAATAGAAATGTGTCCGTCATAAAAACGTTACTGGCAATACTATGCTTTGGCGCACATCATACAGTCTAAAATTGTATGTAACTATGAATTACGTGGTTTGGAAACTAATTGCACAACAAGCTGCCCACTATTAGTTATCTTACACCATGCATCTAAGGATGGCGCAGATCTGTGTGCGCTTCCCTCAGGGAGCAAGGTGCGCATGCACTGTGTGATTTCTGTCATTCTTTTAAGCCCATTTCCCAGTCATGCAACAACAACGGTTCGTCTTCAAAGCTGCATAAAAATAAATATTGTTTCCCCTATAGTTTCTGCTTGCATATCTAATTTCCCTCACATATGTTTTAAATACAAAATAATTGTAGTAAAAATATGCAGTTTACTATTGCAGAGTCCTGCACTTGTCCAATTTTACCATGCATTAAGAAGATGTTTTAACCCGACCCTTTACCCACAGTTATCTCCGGATCAAATCCTGACCCAACCCGCCGTTTGATTTGAACTGCCATCGGTCCGTGTCCGCCGCAGCTATTCGCTCCGATCACTCCGTAACTCTCCATGGTGCTGTCAGCTGAGCTCTCAGATAGTGATGCTTTGAATACGTGTCCAGATCCGAGATGATAGTCAGATGCTCTTATTGGAATCTTTTTTTGATTGATTCAGCTACCTGAACTCTGTGCGTAAAGTTGATAATGTCTGCGCGTCTGCAACAAACAGTCAGCGATGTGAATTGTAAACTGCTTGTGTTTAAAAAAATTTAAATAAATAAAAACGGAAAATAACGTGACCCCGTATTGCATTAAATTATTTCCCTTTTTATTTCTCTTTAATGTTGCACAGCTGATTCTTTTTTTATGCAGAACTGTAGTGAAGTTATAGTTGAAGTTTCTGTGCACAGAACGGCGAGGGTTGCAAGGGAAATGCGTTTGTTTTGTTTGTTGCGCATTCTTCTTCTGGGGCGAACATAATATTATTGTAGCCAACATTATTCTTTGTGCTACCATGTGGAAAAACATGATCTTTCCCAGACAACAGTCTAATGATGGTTTTCAGTGCGTTTAAAAAACAAGACAACAGGCTATATATTTTTACACCTGTTATTACACCACAGTGTATATTATACTAAAACGTCAGAGGGATAAATACCTATATATGAATGATTATTTATTGTCCCCACCAGTCTTCAAACCACACTCATGTTTATGGTTATTGTCCCCACCAATTTTAAAAAACAAACCTACGTCCTTGGATTCAACCAAAACAATTATATCATGTTTTCCTTGAGATTTTGTTAACCTTACCCTCAGTCATATACCTTGGACACAGTGAAACATACAGTGGAGCAAAAATTCATTTTTAACTGAATTTCAACTTTAAAAATGTATTTTCTTCAACTGTAAAAGACGAGTGTAAAAACAAATCCAGGAAATCCCATTGTATAATGCTTAAAGAATTTATTTCTATAATGGTCCAGAAAATAAGTATTTGGTCAATAACAAAAATGTACCTCAGTACTTTGTAATGTGATCTTGGTTGGCAATGACAGAGGTCAGACGTTTCCTATGGGTCTTCACCAGGTTTGCACATACTGTACCTGGCATTTTGGCCCATTCTTCCGTGCAGATCTTCTCGCTTGGTAACACAGACTTTCAACTCCCTCCACAGATTCTCTGTTTGATTGAGGTCTGGAGACTGGCTAGGCTGTTCCAGAACCTTGAAATGCTTTTTACATAGCCACTATTTTGATGCCCAGGCGATGTGGTTGGGATCATTGTCATGCTGAAATATCCAGCCATGTTTCATCTTCAATGTTCTCACTGATGGAAGGAGGTTTTTGCTTAAAATCTCACGATACATGGGCCCATTCATCCTTTCACTAATACAGATCAGTCGTCCTGTCCCCTTTGCAGAGAAGGAGCCCCAAAGCATATTTCCTCCCCCATGCTTCACTGTGGGTATGGTGTTCTTGAGATGCAACCCCATTCTTTCCTCATGATTTTGAGAACCTCTCAAGGTTCTCAAAATCATGTGTTCCCCACAAGGTGATATCTTGCATGGAGACCCAGGTCTAGGGAGATTGTAAATGATCTTATATTTATTCCATTTGCTAATAATTGCTTCAACAGTTGATCTCTTCTCACCAAGCTGCTTGCCTATTGTAGATTGGTTCATCCCGGTCTTGTGCAGGTGAACAATCTGGTCCCTGGTATCCTTGGACAGCTCACTGGTCTTGGCCATGTGGAGGTTCGAGTCTGACTATTTGAAGGTGTGGACAGGTGTCTTTTATACAGATAACGAGTTCAAACAGGTGCCATTAATACAGGTAAGTAGTGGAGGATATAAGAGCTCTTAAGGAAGTAACAGTTCTGTGGGGGCCAGAATTCTTGCTTGTTTGTAGGTGCTAAATACTTATTTTCTGCACCATTATACAAAAAAATTCTTTTAAAATCTTACTATGTGATTTCCTGGATTTTTTTATGCATTCTGTCTCTCACCGTTGAAGTGTACTTATGAGGAAAATTACAGACCTCTCATCTTTTGAAGAGGGACAACTTGCACAATCGTGGCTGCCAAGCACTTCTTTGCCCCACTGTATGTGAAAAAACCCATAAAAGCGGCCTTCGTTGTTGTGGGTTCCAGCACTGAAAGCTACTGTGGGCACGCACAAAGCAGGTCCCTACTTTATTTTTTATAATAAAAAACTAGAAATCCAGAGTATTTGATGATCTATCTTTTCAATAAAACTATCAGAACATCTCAGTAATAACTATACACAAGTGTGGCCATGGCCTGAGTTGTATGGTCATATTCAATAAATGAGATTATAAATTCACGTATTTCAGTAATTCAGTTCACCAAGTGAAACACATTATATACATTAATTACACACAGGCTCATATTTTCAAGCCTTCATTTCTGTTGATTGTTTTTTTTTTGCCTACAGGTATTAAAAACACAACATTTAAGATTAGAATATTAACTGAGACCAATAAGAACAAAAACGTTTAAAGTCGACCTTATAAAAATTATGTTTAATACCTGCTTAATGGTTATTTTCTAAAGGTACTTTTAATACATATAATAACATATAAATTGTTAAATTTGACTGTAAACACTTTTAGAAGGTCCACGATTCTGCATTTTCCATTTCTTTTAATTTCAAGTGTTATAAAATTAAAAAATCTGATGTTTCTTTACCACATCACGCAGGTCATAATTGTAGACCCACTCACCTCTGTCATTTGTGGTTGTTTCACAACTACTTTTCCCTTTCTAGTACAGTGTGTCAATTCACACTTGGCAGGAGGACATTTTTCTTACCTGTTTTGACAGCTAATGATAAAATGCAATATATGACTACATTAAACAATATCTACTAACAGGAGGTTGCTTAGTCATTATGGTTTGATCAGGAGTCATGATGATGCTAAAAATGGATAAGAAACAAAATAAATATTAACAGAAAACAATATAGAATTGAATTAAGTTATGATTATTCATTATTATTAATTATTCACTAAGAAGACAAAGTGATGTGCAGTAGTAGCTGGACTAAGACTCACAAGGTCAGCCTTCTATCAACTGAAGAACATAGGATTAAAGGACGAATGTTGCAACAGGACCTCGAAAAATTCTTAGTACAATAGTGTCCTCACAGTTCTGCCTAAAAAGTCAATCAGGGGGCGTCGCGTGGCGCAGTGTTTAAAGACGGGCGTCCCATGTTCAGAGGCCTTAGCCCTCGATGCAGTTGTCCCGGGTTCAACTCCAACTCAAGGACATTTGCCGAGTGTCTCTTCCCCCACTTTTCTCCCCTTTCTGTAACCTATCCACTGTCAATAAAGGCCACTGTGGCCACAAAACCTTTAAAAAAAAAAGTCAATCAGACAGCTGTCCTCACTAGAACCAGCACCCCAGTTCTAAAGTCCTTACATTGACCTCCTGTAGCTTAAATAATAGACTTCAAAATACTTTTACTAGTTTATAAATCACTGAATGGCTTAGCACCAAAATATGTTTAGTATCTGTTGTCATAAAGCCTTATAGGCTAGATGGCTCTACTGGCCTGTTTTTGACAACTGTGTTGAGAATCTGTATGTCTCTGGAAGTTATTTGACATTAAAATGTCTCACTCAATGCATTTTTTTCTATTCTACCAAATCATATTTTTTCTACAAAACAAAAATTATTTGTAATGAAAGAAAAAAACAACCCCTCACATGGTTGGGAGTTTATACAATGGCTTAGCCTTTAAATGACTTAACTTTTTAAGCTTGAGGGCTTGCAGTATTTATCATATCTAGTGTAAGTGTAACTTTTCATAGAGTAGTTTTTCATTAATATTTTAGTCCTTTCTGTTTAACTGTTTTTGTGCAGCTGAGAAGGTTTAACACTAGCACAAAAAAGGGGAAAAACTCAATATTATGCATAGCAGAAGCACATAATGTATGTTTTTTAGCCTTTTGCTCTCCAATAAATGTGCTATTGGAGTCGGCAAAAGCTAAAATAGGATTTGGGGTCAACTAAAACATCAAACACACCAGGCTGAAATATTTATAAGTGGTGTTACTTAAAAAGGGAAAAAACTCCCCACGTTCTAGTTAAACAGGACCTGGATAGTGTCTGAATGCATAAAACCATGTGTAGTCCCAGGATTTCCCAGAATACTCTTAAAGATTGAATTAAACATAAGTGAAAAACATTGGATCAAACTTTCACTTGCAGTATTGTTTCTGAAATTAGTATTTAAGTATTTGGAAACCTCCATGTTGACTATCAATGTTCTCTGATTTAATTTTTATTCATCTTGTATAAAAACAACTTGTGTTAACCGTGTGATGCTCTTCTCCCTTTCAGTCTATTGACCCTGGTCAGCAGTTCACCTGGGAGCACTCCAACCTGGAGGTCAACAAACCAAAGAACAGATACGCCAACGTAATTGCCTATGATCACTCCAGAGTCCTACTCTCCGCTATTGACGGTACGCCTCCTTTCCTAAATGCGGTATCGACTTTAACAGTAGCCTATAAAAATGTGTTTTAAAGATCTCAGGGGCACCATTACCCTATTAAATTACATTATCTTCATACATAAGAATCAGGGTTAGATGGGGTTTGCTTGTGGACAAGAAACACCTTTGTAGAGCATAATTTGTGTCTCATTGGAGAAAATGCATCGACAGAACGTGGATGTTTGTAGTACACTTTAGTCGCTAATTTATATTTTTTGACATCAAAAAATGCTTTTCTACTTTTACACTAACAAAAAAAACAAAGGAAATGTATACAGGAAATATCATGTTACAATACAAATATTTAAAAAAACAATTCCCTTTTGCAAATTAGTCAGATTCAGATCCTGGTACATAGTCAAATTCCATTCAAATTGCACTGCAGTATTTAGATACACAACATGTAATACCATTTGGTAAAAAGTTATCAATCTAAGCAAGCCCAGTTGATTGTAGTTTTTGAGTTTGTAGCAATCCTACCTACTGAGCAAACATATGGTGACAGTGGAGGGGAACCCATCCTTTTGAAGAGAGAAAAACTTATTTCAGAACCAGGCAGTGTAAAAGACTTTCTGCTGTGACTAGCTAAGGACGGTGTAGGCTACTAGGGGAGTTGGTGCTGTGGCTTGGTCAATAGCTTTGGCCAGGAGATAAATACAGCTATAAACAGAAGTACTAGACCAGAAGTACTTTATATGACAAGGATTACATTCTACGAAAAATAACACTGAGTAAATTGCACTAACAGCTTAAGAAAGAAAAACATCCTAAACATAAAAACTCTGGACAGCTGATATTGTCTAGGGTCAGGAATATTTATAAGCATCAGAAATAATTTTCTAGTTAAGAAAAGTGAACTGAGTGTTTGACATCTTAAAGTGGAACTGAACCCCATGAAAAATCATAACCCCTCCAGACAACATTTGAAAAATTCTACAAAGTGGGCAGTGCCAGGAGGCACAGAGGGGTGTGGCCAAGTGTGGAGGATGAGCAGAGGGGGGAACGTGGGGGTGTGGTCAGGAGGACAGTTACACCTCGCTTAAGTTGTGACACTGAAACATGGAGCGTGACCGAAGTGACGTTGGCAGTTTTACGACTCATCTGTTTTGAACGTTAGCCTATGTTAGCATTACCACTCAGAGACTGGATCCATCCTGTCTGCCTCAGCAGCGCCCACCTCAGGCAGCGCTGACTCAGCGGATCTCCTCTGCCGTCACCAGAGGTAAAGGAGTATAGAGAGAGGCTTTATGGAGCCCAGCGGCCCGAGCCGTATTAATTCGAGCTGCTGGCTCAGGGTGCTGAGTCAGCGCTTCCTGAGGTTGGCGCTGCTGAGGCACAGGGAGACGGGATGGGTCAAGTCTCTGAGTTGTAATGGTAACATAGGCTAATGTTCAAAACAGTATGTTAGCTATGCTAACTGAGTGCTAATGTGAAAATAAGGGTAACCTGAAAAACGCAATCCAACTCCAAACTCACCACGGGGCAAGTGTGTCTGAGAGATGAATTTATACCCAAACCCACGGGGCGTGTCTGTGAGACCATGTGTGGAGGAAATTCTGAGGAGTCCTGATGAGATTAAAACGATCAGCTGGTTTCAACAAAGTTTATTACTTGCAGCAAGGATAAGTCAAAAGAGACTCTACAGTTATTACAAAGACATGAGTGTATATCTGTAAGTCATACATCTGAACCGCCCTCTCCCATCCTCATGAACCGATTAACCCTGGTTCCTCAGTTAGTGTCTTACGAGAAAACAACTCCTTATTAGGGTTTTCCGTGCAGCTGCAGGAGCTGAACATCTCCAAGGTCAGAAGATAACTCTCAATTGATAAAAACAGTTTCGGTTGCAGGAGCTGAGAAATCAGCACACAAGTAACTCTGAAATATATGTATTTAACTGAATAAACACATTTTGAAGAAATGAAACAAATCAGTGAAACAATAAGAATAAACAAAGAAATTTATTTCACACATGCCTGTGACCTAAAGAGTGGAAAAGATGTACCGCTCTCCGCCAATCACAAAATTAAAATGCAGTAGCCACATTTCAACCTTAAGAGGGCAGCACTAAGACGTTTTTAGACCAAAAAGTGTAGAATTAAACAAGTTTACACGAAAATGTTCCCAGAAACTGAAATATTGCATTGGTAAAGACCCATTTATACAGTTTAAAAGCAAAAAAAAGTTGTTTTGGGGTTTAGTTGCTCTTTAAGTTTAGTCAATAGTTTTGTCCAGGAGCGAAATTAAGTTAAACACAAAAGCACTGGACTAGGAATGCGTTCTATTCCCAGCGGTGCTGTTTCATAAAATAAAAAAAATAAAAATAAAAAAAAGAGTACACTGACTTAATGGGGACAATAGCTCCATTAAGAGCCTTGTCTTTGGGTACTTTCTCTGAAAAGAAAGTGCACCACTCAATCAATAGCGTCCGATGAGAAATGCGTTTCAACAGAGGTTCTGGACCAGATATTTTTTCAATAACGAGGAATACTTTCTATCTAAAGTGAGTTCACAGAATTATTAGCAGCAAAAGCTCAACCGAGGGCTTAGTCTAGGAGAGAAACTCAGCCACACACTGAGCCAGAAATACTTTCTTTTGCCATACATACTCTCGATAAAAACGGAGTACACAAAGTGAATGGTAGCAATTGCTCTGAACGACTCTGTCCAAGAAAGAAACATGGCTAAACAAAGAACATCTGGGCCTGGTGTACCTTCCAACAGACAAGCCAAAGGTAATTGCAGCAATGATGGCAATTAATACGGAGTGGAGAAAACTGAACTCCTACTGGTACCAGGCTAATTAATTAATCGATTTATGTTGAAATAGACAGTATAATAGTAACACTTAAAGGGTTTTTTATTGAGAAATATGCTATAATTATTTTTTCAAGATTAAGAAATAACAATAGTATATATAAACTATATGAGAATACATCAAATTTGTCTTCTGTTTCTGAAAAAATATTTTAACCACCATATTTATTGCATTTGCAAGTTACCTGAATACTCCTTGATTTTAGATTTTTTTCCCTGAATCTCCAAAATCTCTGCTGGATCAGAATACTTTCAAGATCCCTTCCCCCATACAGCACAAAAAGGACACTCTCTAAGTTTTGTGTGTTCAAAACTTAGGCTGCAGTGTTGGAGGAAGGTATGAAATGACATCTATAATGTGTTGCACATCAGCACTCCTTATACATGAAAAGAGCCCTCTGAAATGGCCCTCCAAAGTACCAACTCATTCATCAGTTTATGATTAAACACAACTGCACCCACACAAACAGCTATTAATTAAGCATTTCCACTCAGCTGCACCCATGGAGGAAAATGGGAAATAAACAAAGTAGTAAATGGATAAAGTGACTTAGAGAGCATCTTTTTGTAGTCTATTAGAAACCGCCCACAACTTAACGTGTTGATGGAGCTCCATTAGTGAGCCATTGAAAAAACACATCTGCTGAAGACTCTCTGCCGCTTTCGGATGGACATAAGGGACAGTTCTCTATTCCTTCTAAAGCATTTGGACAAGCAGTGTGTCTTTTTTTATCTTCTCTGTGCACAAAGAAATAAAAAAAAAAGATTTTATTTCAGAGTTGGAAGTCAAAATATGCATATGTGGACATGGATCGGTCGAATCTTTTGCAAGTAGGAATTCTGACTGTGACAACTTCATTGTATTTACTCAATTTGTCTGAACACACACATCAAGTTTAGTTGAATTAAACTGGCCTAGCCTTGATTAGTTTATTAGTTCTGCTTAATCCCTAAAAAGTTTATAGGTACATTTCAATTAACTACAAGATAATTGAAAAGTTTATTTCAGTAATCCTATTCAAACGAGGGAAATTACATAGGTTCATCTCACACAGGATGTTTACATGTAGAGCTGCACGTTAGTGGAAAATCATGCAAATGAATTATTAGGGAAGTATTGCAATGAAAATATCAGTTGCAATAAATCTGCATCTTACTCACTGCTGTGGTTTCTCATCATTGCTTGAAACACCTCTGTCACATTCAGGGACTATAATCCATTTCAAATGTGTGCATCTGCTGCAGGGACACTGTCCAGCAGACTGAATATGACACTGGTGCACAAAGTGCGAACTCATCACACCTGGAATATATTCACCTACAAATATTGAATTCCAGAGTTATTTTTTAATAGGCAAGAACAAGGCAATTTTATTTGTATAGCACACTTTCAACAACAAGGTAATTCACAGGGTAATACTAATATTCCAAACATATGAACATATGTTCACAGTAAATTTAAGCAGGGATACATAGAAATTCAGTTGATCAGAAAATGTGATTTATAGAAGGCTAACGAAAAATGCTGAATGCAGATATGCTATATTGTGACCAGGCTATGGCTTACACACAGACTGCTGACTTGACTAATGTTTAGCATATGGTTACTGACGTCCCCCACAAGGAGGATGAGCCACAAAGGCTTACATTTTTGTAACGTTAAGTGAAAGGGAAAAAAATGCGGTAGAACAAGGTACACAACATGAAGGATAACTTTATCCTTAAGATCGTGAAGCAGTGCCCATGGAAGAGTTTGGGTGAATTCACTGGGAGTGGCCACCACATAAACGTATCCTGTACTACAGTTATTTAGCCCCTCATAAACCAGACACAATGTCAGAAGCATTTCGTCAAGGTGAATGACAAAACGGACTGTACATTTACTGTTGCTCAGTGGTCTATGGGTTATTCTTTAGAGAAAGATGAGAGACACAAGATTAAACAATACAGATGAGCTATTAAAAGCAACCTTCAGCAGGGCCACAGTTTGGTCACATCCATGTTACATTGCTATGAAGCAATAATTCATGCAAAAGGAGCCCTGACCTCATATTTTGTACATTACATGGACATAATCTCTAGCACGCTCTCATTTCTGTCATAAAATTCCTATTTATAGCTGTTATGTAATGGATTTATTTCCTAAGGAACTGAACTTTAACAAATGAAAGTTTGAAATATATCACTCTGTGTAATTAATGTATGTATGAGTTTCGCTTTTTGAATAAACTTGATTAATAATAATTTTCTACATAATGAAAACTGCTTATTTTCTGTTTCTGAAAGATAGGAACATGAAATAATCCACATCTTTTCTGGTAATTGGTTTTCATGTAGACGCTACTATAAAAGGCTCTTTTTTAGCGAAAAACAAGAGTTTTTTATTTTTTTTTCCTGCCTTAATTTAGACAACAGAAATCTGGAAGTCATCATCAAACCTTCTGCATGTCTTTGAGATCCCTTCATCTGCCTCCGATGAGGGTCGAATGCCAACCCAAGCAACGCTGCAAAAACACCAATGTTTTAATGTCTTAATGGCTGCATTGACTTAGAAAATTGAGAAATTTACACAAATCCTGAGTGACAGAAAGAATAAAAAGAAAAATCCATTTGCAAATGTACATTTAACAAACTCGCCTCATTCTCATTAAACTACCGTAATGTCTCTGTTTGGATTTTTTTTTCCTTTTCGAATTGAAAACACCCAAAGCTTAATTGTACTTATCCCTTGTCCATCACCGAAATGCACAGCCACTTGCTTATTTGTGGACAGCTTCAGCGAGGGTGGGTGGGAGAAGAAAAAAAGACAAAGTGGGTGGGCTCTTTTAATGTGTTCATATTCCATTTTCTTTCTCTTTTACACAGTTGAATGAGTTACCTGAGAGTAAAAGGAAGTCTGAGGGAGAGGAAGCAGCTGGAGTGAAGTGGAGGGGATGAGGAGGGGGGAGGGTATTTCTCTGAGACGTGGCGCCCATGCAGATGAGACTTATCTTGGTCGACCATGTGTGCACGGAGCCCCTAAACTGCCAGTCCTCAAGCATTGACTAGCTGTCAGCTCTGTCTGTTTTGCCTGGATTCGAAAAGGCTGCTGCGCCTTTCATTTATTATAAGCAAAGGGAAAAGGGAGTGCAGAGCTGGGGGAAAATTGTTTTGCTACTTTCTCGTCGGTTTGTTTTTCTCCATGTGAGACCGAGCTTTATCTGCAAGTCAGTTGCAGATATGGAATAGGGAAACGTGTTGTTGATAGCAAACACAAATCCCTTCGGACGGGTAACACCGCTCCCCCCCCAAAAAAGCAGCGTTTGTGTCGCGTTTCTTACAGAAAACAGTCTGACTGAAATAATTTTAGGAAACACATTAGAAAGTCTGACGATGCACTAAATGAACACGTTGGAACTGTAAGGAAAACAAAACTTAGACAAACTTTCAGATTTCTATACTGTCTGGAATAGTTTGGAAGGGTGTGGAGATAATATAAGTAAATATATGTATTGACAAATGTTCGAATCTTCAGGCTCTATTCTCTATCCCTTTGTTTAAATCCATCTTTGATCCATTTGTTGATTCATTATCCATCAAGGCAAGGCCATATTGTTTGTATAGCACACTTTCAACAACAAGGTAATTCAAGGTGCTTTGGTTTAGACATTGATTTCACCATCCATCCGTTTGTCACTTCATTCGGTACTCCATTAGTTCGCCTATCTATCCTCCATTAATTTATCTATTGATCCACCCCTTTCTTCAACCCTTAAGTCTGCAGCCGACATATTTTTTTTACTTTTTTTTTACCTTCCACATGAAACTAACAGCTTTCCTTTCCATTGTTAAGGAATCCCTGGAAGTGACTACATCAACGCTAACTACATAGATGGCTACAGGAAGCAAAATGCCTACATCGCCACCCAGGGAGCTTTGCCGGAGACGTTTGGTGAATTCTGGAGGATGATCTGGGAGCAAAGGAGTGCAATCATTGTGATGATGACCAAACTGGAGGAGAGGTCGAGGGTAAAGAACAAAAATTTACACTTGTTTAGACCATTTTTTAAACAAAAGTCCTTTATTAGTTGAGTAAACTCTCTTACTGTTTAAGGGGGGGTGTTATACAAAATGGACTTTCTGAAGCTTAATATCCGGAGAACCTGTCTTTCCCTCATTAAAAACATGCCTGAAGTGTTGCTCTGACCCATTCACTCATGTTAGAGTAATCTTTGAGTCTCTGCCGGTCTCTGCTGGTAGTTCCCGGGGTTGCTGAAACGCCTGCTCCCACCTATCCCCGTCTTTTCCACCCATCTCCTCCTCCAAGCTTACGTACTCAGCCGAGAGCCTCGCCCCTGCAGAGCTCCCCTACCCCTCCCCGCCTCACACAACTCCGGCTGAGTCACAGGTGCAGTAATTACACACCAGCTGCAGCTGCGCGTCTTTTTCTGGGATTTTTCTTCCGACTCCGTGCATGCTGCGATGATGCACGGTATGTGACAAACTGAAGGGGGGAGTCAGTGCGACAAATCTAGCGACATTCTGACCACCCTTAGCTACTTTCTGTGAAACTTTGTCGCCGATATTTCCTGCAGTTTAGAGACACAGCGTGCTCGTTCCCAAAGGGAATGATCTGCGCATGTGTATGCTGCATGATCAGACAATGTCGACTGACCGATCATAAACCTTTTTCGGTTCATTTCATTCACTCACAAATAAAGTTGTTTTGTACTTAATGTTAATTCAAAAGTAAAAAATAAATCTGCATGTATATAAGACTGATCTTTCAACGGGAATTAAGGCAGAAGCTTGTCTGTACTACACTGTATCACACACCTGTGGTGCATTCAAGGAACGTTCGAAATATATGGTGAGTTCATAAAAATAGGACATTTAAAACTTGTGACAAAAAAATAACCCCCACTGAAAATAATACCATAAGTGATAAAGATTTGATGCATGCTAAATATGCCCTACTTATTTTTACAAAATACTAAAAAACAAACAACTATATTGTCTCTTTTAATTTCATCTTCTGGAGATATCTCAGCAAATGTTGTTTTTTTTCTTCAGAACTTTACCTTTTGTTTAAAAGGTCTTTGATGTCCAGTTGCAATTTGATATCTTGTAAATTTTGTACCAGTTTTCTTAAAAGTTTGCTTCAGGCAAAATAATAGAACATGCTCCACAGTCTCTTCTTAAAGACAAAAGTCACAATTCCCTGTAGCATGTTTCCCCTGTTTAAATAATGTATTGTTTAACCCTGTATGACAAAATCCTAATCTAAACATAGTTATTTCCTCCTTTCCGTTTCATTCGTCATCATGTGATGACATCATCGTTATGCAAATTAGCATATGACGTCATCTGGCAACATCTAGCGACTTTCTGGGGCAACTTCAGCTACTTTCTGTCTGAGACAGTTGGCAACACTGGGGGGAGTGTCAGAAAGAGTAGGAGGGTCTTAGAGAGGCACAGGCGAAAATCAAGGCGTCCAATACGGATGTAAATTTCTTTAAGGTGGATTTGGATATATGACGGACTTTTAAAAGACTTAAGGTGACAATTTTATTGGAGTGTGCTATAGAAGGGTAATATGTGCCTGGAAGAAGCATAATACCCCCCCTTTAATAAAGTTTATTGTCATCTGGAAGAGTAGGTTTTAGAGGTCTAATTATTCATCCGCTCATGAGAATGAGCAACTGCAATGAGACAATCAGTAATTGATTGTAGAGTACTTTAGTAAAGGCTTGATTTTTCTTACTAATGCAGTTTTCATGGAGGTGATCCAAAGGCCAATTACAAAAATTATGGAACCACCCTGTATTTGTGTCTTCAGCAGAGAATGATCCAGTTCATGTTTAATGAGAAGTATTGTAAAGTTCCCCCCAGAAACTGTAAAATAGCAATGAGCAGCAGTTGTGAAGCACATGCTAACTTACCATCAATTCTACTTAAAAGAAGCACTGCACTTTTTTGTGTACTTTTACTGATAGATATTTTTGTTACATTTTTAATTAAAAGTATTTAGTTCAGCTGTGACTAGTATCAGTATTTTAGATTCAAAAGCAGGACCATCTAGCTACAAATCGTTAGCCAACGTTGGCATCGTTGGCTAGCCGCAGTGTCCGACACATTTTTTTTGCAGTGCTTACAAAATGTTCTGGCCTTGTCTGTCACTCTTTCAATGTTTATTATGTTTTCCTTGATACCCAAAAAGCTGCCACACAAATTATTTGGGAGTGACAGGAGCTTCTTTGATGCTAATCCAGCTGAACAGTCATGCTAGCTGCAACTTTGAGAAGCAGAATTTCTCTAATCAAGAAATATTGTGATGCGTTAATATCGTTAAATCTTGTTAAGCGCCTGCTAAGTTAACTTATTTTACTGGCTTTGGAGTGCTAAGGAACCTGCATTATAATCAGTAATAAACAGATTGTCAAAAATACAATAAAAATCAACAACTTTACTCTGAAATATCAAAGACCAAAAGCTGCTGAGATAGCTTGTTTCACTGTCCTATTGGAGTGTCCTTCTCCATGGGATATGCTAAACAAATTAATCTGATGTCATAATTTGTGAGTAAATCTGAGCTAAGACGCTAGCTTTACCCAACAGATGTGCGATACAACTACAGAACATATTTTTAATGAAAAAAATGTATGTTCCCTAGGCGGGCATAGCAGAAAATAATCGAGAACCACTGCTGTAAGTTAACAGTTCTTCATAGCGAGTGGCATACTGCTTAAGAGTCTCAGAGAATCATGTAGTATCTGTTACGCAATATGCTGATAATAACTAGTCTTTATACTCTTTAGTGCCCATGGGCAATATAAAGAACAAAAATTCTTCAGGAGCTTGGTTATTTCCTCTCCAGCTGCGGCCATGCTTCTTTTTGTCAGCTAAAACAGTATTGCAACAATTAAAAAGTGTTTTATTCCAAACAAAGAGACCAGAGTGGCAATAAAGCAGAGACAATAATATGACTGGACGTTGTGTTTAAATTTGTAATTATAGATTAAGTCACGGCAATTAATAGCACTGCTGGCTGCCTGCAAATATCTCGGGCCATTTCATTGATTGGGAATTTAAAGCCAGTCAGCAGGAATGAGGAGCGAGGGGATCAACATTTGTTTTGGACATCATTTGGCTGTGCAAAGTGGTATTTTAGACATTGTGTAAAAACATCAAATACAGTACCTTGCAAAAGTACTCATTCCTCTTGAACTTTACCACATTTTTTCAAGTAACAACCTGAAGGTTCAGTGTATTTTAATGTGATTTTATGGGATAGACCAATTGAAAGTAGAGCATAATAATGAAATGGAAGGGAAATACGGTAATAAACAGCATTTAAATGTTGTTACAAATAAAAATCTGAGAACTGTGACATGTGTTTGCATATATCCTCACTCTTATAACCCTAAACCAAGAAAAAAAAGTTGAACAGTCTAGAGTTTAAGTTGGTCAGAGTTGATGGGAAGATGAATGGAGTTAAATGCAGGGTAATCAGAGAAGAAAACCTGTAGCAGGCTTTAAAAGCCTAGAGACTGGAATGGAGGTTCAGCATTCTACAATGCTTGCTACAATGTCATGGTTTAGATTAAAGCATATCCATGAATTGGAAAGAACCAGACAACATCCAGAAAGCATCAAGACTTGAAAAGTGATGTTTAATGACACTTCCCATCTAATCTGACTGAGCTTTTTTTCCAAAGAATGGGCAGAAATGTCAACTTATAGATGTGCAAAAACACTTTGAAACATACCAGCAAAGGGCAAGTTTAGTCTATTTGTTTAGCACCACTGATGCCCAGGGTAATTCAAAGTGCTTTACATGAAAACAAAGAACTGAGATTTTGAACAAGAAATACAGTTTTCCAAAAACGGTGGTTCTTTTAAAACCATTTATCCTTCTTCTTCCACTTCACAATAATGCACTACTTCGTGTTTAAACATGGACTAATTAAGTAAAATCTGTGTGTGCTGCAGGTAAAATGTGATCAGTACTGGCCCACAAGAGGGACAGAGACGTACGGTCTCATCCAGATAACGTTGCTGGACACAGTAGAGTTGGCCACATACTGCGTCAGGACGTTTGCACTTTTCAAGGTAAGGATTCAAGTTTTTGCAGGCATGGATCTGTAAAGCGTTTTTGGACGCGAGCAGCGTCAGTCACCTCCATTTGTTCTTTCAGAACGGCTCCAGTGAGAAGAGAGAGGTGAGGCAGTTCCAGTTCACTGCCTGGCCAGACCACGGGGTACCGGAGCACCCCACGCCGTTTCTTGCCTTCCTGAGACGGGTGAAAGCTTGCAATCCTCCAGATGCGGGGCCCATGGTGGTGCACTGCAGGTGGGAAACAACACAGTTTTACAGAAACATCCTGAAGCATGAAATTGATTTCTTTCCTCTCCATTTGCCGTGATGAATAAATGAATACATATGACAAAAAAAATCACTTTCTTTGTTACTAAAGGCTCATATGAGACATTTGTGTACTGATAATATTTTAAAAAGAAAAGAAATGCACTACATTGCAGCACAAACAAGCCATATAGCTACATTATCCCAAAAGCACTGGAACCTAGAACGTGTTTGCAGCATCACAGCACGACGAGTACCAGCTAGATTTCCTGCAGCGATCCTCCCACTCAGCGACAAAGATACAAGCTGACCTGTCGTCTTTCCTTCTCTGCGTCAACAACCCACAAGTCTGCTCAACTCGTCTGGGGTTGATGCACCCAAAACTCGCTCACCAACGTCCCCTCCATCATCAGGGCTCCCAACAGTGAGCTGCAACACATTAACAGAGTGTTCTTACTTCTCTCAACTCTCGTAGTTATCGTGTGTGTGTGTGGGGGGGGGGATTAGGAAGTAGTTTCACAGAGTGAAAAAGATGCGAACTTTTATCAAAGTGACAAAAAAAGGAAGAGGGATTACTGTAGAATTACCACATGCCAAAGTTAATTAGTGCTAAAAAGCCCCCCCTCCAAAAAAAGACTTTAAAGTCTAAATGAAAATGTGGGAGTTAGAGTCACCCTGCAGATTGGGGTTTTAAATTCCTCTGGCTTCCCATCAGATAGTCGTGTCCAGCATCCAAATCCCCAATCAGGGCGTTTTTATCATTCCATGTTTCATGTTAAATAGAGGAAACTGGTATATTTACATGCTTGCAGAATAACACAAGGCCAGCATTGCAGTTAAGCTGTTAAAAATAGGACAACAAAGTATTCTGTGCCGATTAATTCAGCGTGGACCCTCCTGCTGAAGCTGTTTGGGCACATGCAAAAGGCTTAAAGCATTGCTAAGAACAAAAGTGAAGCGTGAATGCCAATAATTTGCAAACAACACAATTTTATGTGCATGTAAAGGCACCTTTTTTAAGGCAGTTCTGTTAACATTTGATGGATGTCCATAAATACCCATTGGACAAAAACAGCTAACAAAGTTCATATGATTGGAATTTTAAATTTTCACATCCTTTTCCAGCATTATGAATTTGGGTTTAAGGGATAGTTAACCCATCCTCTGCAGGATGTAGATCAAAATACATTTGTTTTGTTCCAGCATCATATTAAGTCCACTGTCAGGAATGTTTACCATGGTTACTTTTGACATAGTTGTTTTTTTTTTTTTATTGTACTGTCAATCGGTGGCCAGTTCTCTCTGGTAGATGAAAGGATGGATGAGAGAAAGTTTGTTTTTTTCTGGTTTGGGGGGGAGCCAGAAATTTTTTTTTAAATCATTAATACTTCCATCATTAGGCTCTATTATTGAAAATAAAATCCCAGTAAATCTAACGGCCTGCTGGTTTTATTGACACTCATTTTGATTTTATTCTGAATATCTAAGACTGAATTGGGGTCATAAAAACGTTGAATAATATTAACATTTATGTAACCCCAGTCTGGGTCTTGCTGCTTTATACACTGCTTAGAAATACAACATCTGTTTGGATCCATGTTGTGATCTCTTGTTTTTAAAACATAACATACCATTATGTTCCCAGGCAGTCATGGACGCTTTTTTTTAATTTAAAAGATATCTATAAATGTTTTTAATATCGTGGAAAAAAAAAGGTTCATATTGAAATTGAACTGAGCCAGCGGTTCAACAGACAATCATCTTCAGCTTCCCTACAACTAAAGCCTAATACTCCATGAAATTCCAGCTTCACTGACAGGTTAAGCAACATGGGGGAAACATTCCCTGAGGAGAAGATTAAACATAGCCCCTTTTACTTTCCTTAAAGCTGAACTAGTTGACACAATCTTACTGAGTCAAAATCTCCTAAGACAGGAGACCAAAATCCACTGTTGTTCCCAAAATGTTCATCAGAAAAAAAGAAAAAGACAACATAAATCGAGTGCAAATGTGAAAAAGTGTTGAAAAAAATTGGCACCCTTGAAGGGTTCTGGCTTTTTCTTTTTTTGTTGCCATGATTAAATGTTACAGAGCATCAAGTAACAATACCATCAAGTAGAGTTTTACATCACTTTGGAGGAATTTTGGCCCACTCTTTGCAGAATTGTTCCGTTTCAGCCACACGGGAGGATATTCAAACGTGAATGTTTAAGGTCAGGTCACATCATCTTAAGTCTGGACTTTTACTTGGCCACTCTGAAACCTTCACTTACAGTGGCTTGCAAAAGTATTCGGCCCCCTTGAACTTTTCCACATTTTGTCACATTACAGCCACAAACATGAATCAATTTGATTGGAATTCCGCGTGAAAGACCAATACAAAGTGGTGTACACGTGAGAAGTGGAACGAAAATCAAACATGATTCCAAACATTATTTGCAAATAAATAACTGAAAAGTGGGGTGTGCGTAATTATTCAGCCCCCTTTGGTCTGAGTGCAGTCAGTTGCCCATAGACATTGCCTGATGAGTGCTAATGACTAAATAGAGTGCACCTGTGTGTAATCTAACGTCAGTACAAATACAGCTGCCCTGTGACGGCCTCAGAGGTTGTCTAAGAGAATGTTGGGAGCAACAACACCATGAAGTCCAAAGAACCCACCAGACAGGTCAGGGATAAAGTTATTGAGAAATTTAAAGCAGGCTTAGGCTACAAAAAGATTTCCCAAGCCTTGAACATCCCATGGAGCACTGTTCAAGCGATCATTCAGAAATGGAAGGAGTATGGCACAACTGTAAACCTACCAAGACAAGGCCGTCCACCTAAACTCACAGGCCGAACAAGGAGAGCGCTGATCAGAAATGCAGCCAAGAGGCCCATGGTGACTCTGGACGGGCTGCAGAGATCTACAGCTCAGGTGGGGGAATCTGTCCATAGGACAACTATTAGTCGTGCACTGCACAAAGTTGGCCTTTATGGAAGAGTGACAAGAAGAAAGCCATTGTTAAAAGAAAACCATAAGAAGTCCCGTTTGCAGTTTGCCACAAGCCATCTGGGGGACACAGCAAACATGTGGAAGAAGGTGCTCTGGTCAGATGAGACCAAAATGTTACTTTTTGGCCAAAATGCAAAACGCTATGTGTGGCGGAAAACTAACACTGCACATCACTCAGAACACACCATCCCCACTGTCAAATATGGTGGTGGCAGCATCATGCTCTGGGGGTGCTTCTCTTCAGCAGGGACAGGGAAGCCGGTCAGAGTTGATGGGAAGATGGATGGAGCCAAATACAGGGCAATCTTGGAAGAAAACCTCTTGGAGTCTGCAAAAGACTTGAGACTGGGGCGGAGGTTCACCTTCCAGCAGGACAACGACCCTAAACATAAAGCCAGGGCAACAATGGAATGGTTTAAAACAAAACATATCCATGTGTTAGAATGGCCCAGTCAAAGTCCAGATCTGAATCCAATCGAGAATCTGTGGCAAGATCTGAAAACTGCTGTTCACAAACGCTGTCCATCTAATCTGACTGAGCTGGAGCTGTTTTGCAAAGAAGAATGGGCAAGAATTTCAGTCTCTAGATGTGCAAAACTGGTAGAGACATACCCTAAAAGACTGGCACCTGGAATTGCAGCAGATGGTGGTTCTACAAAGTGTTGACTCAGGGGGCTGAATAATTACACACACCCCACTTTCCAGTTATTTATTTGTAAAAAATGTTTGGAATCATGTATGATTTCGTTCCACTTCTCACTTGTACACCACTTTGTATTGGTCTTTCACCTGGAATTCCAATAAAACTGATTCATGTTTGTGGCTGTAATGTGACAAAATGTGGAAAAGTTCAAGGGGGCCGAATACTTTTGCAAGCCACTGTAAGTTTTAATTTTAACCCTTCAGAAGTGGACTTGCTGGTGTGCATTGGATCATTTTCCTGCTGCATAACCCAGGTGTGCTCGAACTTCTCATTTAGGATCTTCTGGTAGAGAGCAGAACTCATGGTTCTATCAATTACAGCAGGTTGTCCAGGTCCTGAAGCAGCAAAACAGGCCTAGACTTTCACGCAACATAAACAACCATGTTTGGCTGTCTTTCTAAAAAGTTATGTTAGTTTTTTGTCAGTAATTGCGTGACTCCAACATTCCAAAAAGTTATTCTTTAGTCTCATCAGTTCAAGGAATATGACCCCTAAAGTCTTGGGGATCATCACAATGAGTCATTGATTTGATCTTTGAAGGATTTTAGGAGGCGGTCTACTCCTAGGAACATTCCTTAATGTTTTCTCTATTAGTGGATAATTGCTTTCAATATGGTCTGTGGGAGTCCCAGAGCATTAGAAATGGCCTTATAACCATTTTCACATTGATAGACATGAACCCCTTTGTTTCTGTTCTTGAATGTTTGAGATCTTTTATGCCTTGTCTACACGTAGCCGGGTATCTCACAAAACGAAGATATTTTTCTACAATTTGGCCTGTCATCCATACGAACACCCAGATTTAAAAACGATTCTTTCTAAAAACGTTCTAAAAACTCCATCCAAGGTGAAGATTTCAGTTTTCTCTTGTTTTACGCCGTTGTTTGTAGACAGAAATAACTGGGGTTTTAGGTTTCGGAACGTCACTGTCTGTGACATAAATGCTCCAACATCACATGTGACCTGTGTTTCCACTAGGAAAACGCATGAATGCCCTCAGAGATGTGTTGGCATTATCGATTGTCAAAGCGCTTTTTGCTTGCTTGTTTTTACAGGCTCAATTACTGCTCAATGTACAATTTTAGAAAGAAAGTTATTCTGATTGGATGGGATTTAGGGGACGTACTGCCCCCTACAGGTTTCGCATGCCTACGAAGATGCTTAACAATGCACTTATGTGGTTAGGTGCGGATGTTTTTCTGTTTTTTTTAATAAGGTGGTGAGGATATTTGGGGGTTTTTTAAACCCGGCTCCGTGTGTACATGACCTTAGTCTACTTTAGGTTGTCAGGTTTTTTTTAAGCATGGGTGTGGCCAGCAGTGGAGGTTCTTGTATGAGCAGCATCCTGGCCAAGTTCCTCCTCCTCCTGCACTCCAACCAATTAAATGGCAGGAGTTCATCTAAGTTTAGTGCTGTCCCACAGCAAGACCATAAAATAGTCTCCTATTGTCAGCAGAAAGCGTGGCGTGCCCATTCCCTATTTAGTTAACATCCATAAAAGCAACAGAAAAAGTGTTAAAGGTACAACTGACAGGAAATGTTGATCTTTTTGATCCGGTGCTTGTGTTCTAATGCTGCCCTGGGCAACTGCCCATATGACCCATGTCAAAAGCCATGACAGTAAAGTGGAACAATAAAAGTATTTGTGGATTTTAGCTATGTGTCCGAGTAGCTGTGGTCTCTAACCCCCGTGAAAACTAGGAGTCAACTGCTATTCATAAATTAACAAAGGGGGCAATTACTTTTTTCAGATAGGGCCAGGTTGGTTTGGAGAGGTTTTCCCCAGAATAAATTAGATCGTTTGAAAACAGTTTTTTGCATTTAGTGAGGTTATCCGTGTCTGATATTGAAATCAGTTTAATCTGAAACATTTAACTGGTTAGATGAGCAAAAACATATTCTCTATATTCTATATGATTTGAAGAATAAGGGAAAACAGTCCTACTGCTGTTTTGCTCACAATTCAGTCAATTTCAAAGAAAAACGCCTGACTTTAGGTTAATAAATCACTTTACAAATGTCCGCAATTTCAAAGCGTTCACTTTAGTTCAAGCTACCCCACTATTAGCAATCCAGATACTCCGATGAGTTTAATTTAATATATGTGTGGATGTTTTTATAGACAGAACAGCAAAAAACCAGTGACAGGCCAGCTGACAGCCAGAGATTTGCCAACAATACATATGTAATTGCTTTCACTGCTGCTAATGCTTTATCTTCACAGGACCCGTTGCAGCTGTGCTATGCGCTGCTTTTTCCTCCCCTTCCCACCCCCGTATTCCCTAAACTCCTGGAAAGCATATTAGCCTGACACTTTAGTGTGTGTGTGTCAACGTCCGAGGCGGCTGCTTTTGAATAGCTGAAAAGGCAGTGTCAGGTCATTAGCGTGGTCAGCGCGCCAGCTCCCCTTTAACTGCCAAACGTACTGACAGCTTTCTGCACCAGCTCACCTCGACACCCCATCACTTCTCTAAAAAAGAAAGGAAAATTACACTCGCCTTTTGTGGTCTTACACTTAAAGAAAAAAATTTCGCCGATGTGTATTTCTGCAGCTCAGTCTTTAGAAAACTAACTTGAGGGCGACACAAGTTCAAGATGAGTGTCTCTTCCTCACCTTCCTTTCCCATTCCTCATCTTCCTCCGTCTCCGTCCATCTGGCTCCGCGCTGTCACTCTGTCATTTACTCTCCAGCAGGTCATCACTCTCCCACACTCAAGGTTGCTCTGAAAAATGTTTTCAGCTGCAGTGAAGGAGGAAATCTATAGTTTCTTTTTTTTTCTATCCTTACACCCAAGGGGTTTTAGATGTTTTCAGACCTGGTAGTGAGTTGTTCCTAAGATTGCTCCTCTGGGATACATTTACATTTCTTTAGGCCCAAAAAAACTTCCCCTTTCACTTAAGTGCACTTTTTAATTTCACCCGGGAGCGGTAAGGGGTTGTGTCAAAAAAAGGCAAAGAAATTATTCTCTTTCATCCATTCTGAAAGTGATCATCAGATCATTTGCTATAGCCAGTGACTCCCACATGTGCCTTTACACCATTTGCAGCAGCACGGTTCCTCTGCCGCACGGCACATTAACTACACTCGGCCCCTGGGGACCAGCTTCGCTGCCTCTTGAGCTTCCCTACTCAACCTATTATGTTTCTCGCAGCAAATGAAAAACAAATGCCTCTTCAGGAGGAGGAGAAGGAAGGCACACGGGGCTGCTTCACACCTCATAGGCACGTCCACCAAATGAATTAAATAACCTATTTGCTTTTGTGTGCCAAGTGCAAGGACTTTACTTCTTGAGGCCAAGCTCTGTGTGAGGTAGAAGCAGAACAAATTTCCCTCGCAAAGGTATTTAATTAAATTTTTCTCACGGTTTATGTAATAGACCAACACAAAGAGTGGTATAATTATGAAGTGGAAGTAAAATAAAACATAGTTTATAATACTTTTTACAAATAAATATCTTTGGGTTTAATTTTTTTTTGCCCAATCGTCTTTCCAGAATAGTTGATGAGCCATTCTAGCACCTAGCTATTCTTTTTTTTTTTTTTTTTTTTTGCCTGGTCGGATCAGGTTGATGTTAGATTTCCATCACAAACAGTGTTTTGTATATAGCCCAGAAAGTTTAATTTCAGTGTAATCTGACCAGAGCGCCTTCCTTAAATGTTTACTGCCCCCCCCCCCAAAAGTCTAATGGCAGACTTTATATGGGACTTCTTGTCTCATGATTCTTCTTGCCACTCTTCCAACCCTAGAAGACCCGGACATAGAAAGGCATGGAAAAAAAAGTTCCACCTTTTAGATGGTTTTGTTGGAGTACTTTGAAGATTAAAATATGACGTTTTCAGATTTTTTTGTTGTTTTTGCAAGGTTAATATACATGTTATAATATTAAATCCAATATAAAGCAAAAGCATGCTTCATTCTGCATTTAAAAATAGTGGTGTCCTACATGTTTAAATGTCAACCTGTGTCAACACACCTGAATCAAATTATTGGTTCCTTACCAGGCCTCTGGAGAACTTGAAGACATAATGAGGATCTAATTTATCTATTTACATCAGCTGGACACCCCTGTTCTAGACACTTTAATGATCATCCACAATATTTGACAAGACATTGTACTTATTACTTTTTGATTAATCTGGTGCTGTGAATGACAGAGATCTTCCCCCGCCTAAGTTTGTTTAAGTTGTAGTATTTTGTGGCCTTGTAGCCCAAAACATGAATGCAGATTTCCTATCCAATAGCATTCAGTCTTTAAGTTTGGGTAAAAAACCAGAAGAAAAGTCTACGTTAAAAAAAATAAATACATTGTTTGTAAAATTAAACTGGGTCTTACAGAATTAAAATGACAGATTTGTTGAGTGTAAGCCTTTGTTCAGTGGCAGCTGGTGAAAAATATTCTTGGTGGGGCTGTGTTTTTTTTTTTGTTTTTTTTTAAATCAAACTTGTGCTTTCTGAGCTTTGTGCACAATTCCACTATTTCCTGAACAAAGTACAGCTCTTTTATTTCCTGTCTTACATCATTGGACAAACGGACTGATCCAGGTGTGTCTGACCATTGTTGTTGTGACTACTGAGGTCAGAAACACCTGAATTGATCAGTTTGTCCAATACAGACAGGAAATAAAAGGGCTGTACTTAGTTCAGGAAGTAGTGGAGCTGTGCATATAGCTTATCAAGTCATTTTCAATAATCATCCCAATACAATTGAACATAAACGGCTGGATACCAGTAGGCTACTATGTGAAATACTGATTATTTTAATGCTAATATTAACAACTTGAGGCATTCTTATTCTAAACGTAAATACAATATTGCACAAACAAGTTTAGAACCAAACTGGAAACAAATAACTTATTAGGTTTACACAAAAATTTTACACACAAAGCTTACAGCAGCGCCCCCTTGTGGCAGAGAAATCACACTGCCAATGTCACCACCAGATTTCTTGCCCGTCCTCACACCAGCCTTGGGGCGATTTCTCTATCGCCCTTCATGCGGCCGAATCAACGACGGTGATTGGATAAATTCCTGTTGCTATGTGCGAATTTCTTGTTCGTAATTGGCTGGCTGCTGCACTGCTTGGGGCGATCTTTCTGTCGCCCCAGCTGCTACGGAGCGGGAGCTTTTTCTCCGAAAATAATATATATTTTTATATATGATACTTTGTTACGAATTTAAACTCACAATTAACTTAGAATATGTGATTATTGTTAATAAAAAATAAAATAAAATAAAAAACACTTGGGAAACACTGGGGGGGAGGCGCCCTATCGCCCTCTATTGGCCAGCCGCCACTGCCTTTGATCAATATTTCGCTTGCGCAATCTGTATACTAAGGTAGACAGCCATATTTTGACAGATTGGCCAACTTTTTCAGATGATGAATTGAACTGCCTTTTTTTAGAAACTAATGCTGCTTTAAGCCATCCTCCTACCTTTAGCCCTGACCTGCCTGAGTTTCTCCTTATTCTTTGGTGTTGGTCTTGTTCTTGGTGAAACTGCATTTTCTCAACGTCTCAGTTGCCATGCACTTTGTATTGCCCGTTTATGGCAGAAAGTGAGCATGTAGGAGTTGAAATAAGGTACAAAATGACCTTTGCACAGTTCTAGCGAGAGTATGATTTATAAAGCAGAAATTGCATGCAGCTGTGGTTAAGCGATGTTTAATAAATCGGAAAATTTAGAAGGATTCTATGTATAGTTTTATAAATGAGACCCCAGATGCTTTTGAAAGCGGTTGGCTGCATTGGAGTTTATTTCAGGTTATTTGAATATGGGCTTAAAACAAACGTATAAATATATTTTTTTCCACTTCACTATTATGTTCGGCTTTGTGTTTATCTATTACATAAAATCCCATTGAGATAGATTAGGTTTGTGGTTGCAATATGGCATATGTGAAAAACTTCAAGGTGCATGAATGGTTTTGAAAAGTGCTGTAAGTTGTCTTCAGAAAACATCCTCTTTGTTGCAAACAGGGAACATGCAGAACATTTCTAAACCATAATTAGTCTGGAGAGAAGGCTGCATTTATCCAGTGTCTTTGAATCTGGCTGCAAGGACAAGTCAAAGAGAAACAGTAAAACAACTTTTGTTTCCACTTGTGCATTTCCCACATTAATGTCAAAATGCGGCAGTATGAATCTTAATGAAGAGACCTATATTTCAGTGCCTCTTAATAAGCTCTTACGCTGTTCAGGTGCACTGTGCTAATCTAATAACCCTAATTGGAGTCACCTGCACTTCTCCGAAGTTGCCCATCGCCAATAACAAAGCCTGGAAAATGGATGTTCCTCTCATGTTTGCCACAGTGGATCACATGTGCTGTAGTGGCACTTTTCTGAACCAAGAGATAAAGGTGGAAAATTTCTGTCGCATAAGTGCATTAAGTTCTGATCAGGTGGAGAGCACAGGTGGGGTCTAGAGACAAAACAGTTTGGAGCCTGCTGCAGGCTGAGTGCCGGCCCAGCGCCACTTCAGATTCAATTATGGTACAAGTTTAATGGCTCATTGTACAGGAGCAAACTTGGTGGTGAGTGTTAACTTTTGGCCTTTAGCCAGAGAACTTCCTCAAAAATATGCCTCCTGTCTGTTACTGGAGATCGGATTTGTTGCATGCAAAACATTTTTTAACAGTCAATACAAAGGTTTACAAGCACAGTTTAACAATGTTTACACAAGACGACTTGGATTTGTTGACTTTGCGTTTTTAATTTTACAAAACTATTTAAAGAAGAAAAATAAATTTTGTTATAGGATGCAGCTTAAAATGTTTACTTCGAAGTCGAGTTTCAAGTTGGAGTCAAAATTCCAAGTGGGAACATTGGAGGTTTTCCACCAACTTTGACCTCAAAATCCCGATATGTTTCAAACACAGCAATAGCTGCTGTAATGAACAGTTTAGCTGCATTTCAGTTTGTTACTCATTTAAATTCTCACACATATACTGTAGATCTGTACAATCTCTGTCAGTAAACATGCTTGGTTAATGTTTGAAGACATTAAACGTACTGATACAACACTGGTATTAGCTTGCCACTGCACCCATCTACTGGAAAATCTTACAGGTACAGGCTATTTGAATACGGGCTTACACCTTGCAGCTGGAACATTGGGTCCACTTTCTTACTGAAAAGGTTAATAAGTAGTTTTCACCTTGAAGTAGAAATGTTCATGTTCACAGGAAGTCACCTGAATGTGAAATTTTAAGTGGAAAAAACTAAGACTGTAATAGTTCAGAAGCCTCTAAAGTCCAATATAGGTGCTGCATGTTTAAAACATTGCAAATGATGTAGTACTTACTAGCCTTTTGTTTCTCATAAGAGCTTTCAGACCCATTTACTGTACAGCCTCTGTTAGTGAATATGTTAATGTGAGCTTGCTCTTATATTTGCACTTGGGAGTCAAATATTCCCTGTTCCCAGTCAGAAATCCAACAAGTATCCCACTGGAGAATTCTGAAGTCCCCGAGCAGCCATGATTTGACCATCCAAAACAGTTGCAGAGCACAAAACATAGTGAAAGTTTCAAGTTTAAACTATTTATCACTTTTGATGGCTTTGTATTTCATTGAACCAGTAGCACAAATAGTGTTTACAGCTTACGTGAGCTTTTCTCGTTGGTGTTTGCTTAGCTATGAACTTGTGTTATTAGTAGTTGGTAACAAAGTATAAATGCTACTGGTCTTCCGACTTGCAACTGCAAGATGAATAAGTTGTTTGGTTAGACTCTCAGATCCACATTCTGTCTACAAAGGTAAAGCCTTATCAGTAAATTGGGTTCAGGTTTCGGCTTGCACAACAGTCCTGATGGGGTTTTCCAAAATGTCTCTGCTGTAGTTCTATTTATGCAATTTATGTTACTAGCCAGTCATCACTGTGCTTGCCAGATTAATTTTTGGCTGTTATTTATTTTATATTTTGGTTAATACCAACCTTTCTTTGGTGTACCCTTAAAGGCTACCCTGGTGCCATCATTGGTCTTTGTACCACAGTTTCAGAATGCCTGTTTTTAAATGTTCTTGATCAGTCCTTTCAAGTACTGGATGTCCATGGACATAATTTAAGTCCTATTTAAGGTTAGCCTGTACCTATCTTTTTTACTTTGGACTTTTTTAGCTCTTAGGTCCCATTGAAATCTAGCCTAAACAAAGACATTTAAAGTTATACTGTTTTTTTTCTTTTCTATTTCATATATTTTATAGACTTCTTTAAGTCAAAATTTTTTCAGCTTTTACTTTTCAACCACATTTTGGTGTTTTTCTCAAGTTACATGGAAGGTATCCTCATCTTGTCTGCGTAAATACAATAAAATATTGTCAGGTGGTAGTGATAGTTCTTTAGCCTTACATTTGGAATTTGGTTGCTTTTCAATCATTTTCTGTGCAGTTTTTGATCCTGACCATGAAAGTGTCAGTGTATGCATTATGTGCTTTTGTTTAGCTGGACAAGTTTGATACAACAAAAATGAAACGGTGATATTGTTGTTTAAAATTGGGATTAAACCCACTGCATACCAATATCAGATCTTACCAGGTGGATGGTCATTCTGAGTTTGAATGCATGGCACCTGACATAGCATAACCTGACAAACATTGTATCCAAGCAATGCTAATTGTGCAATAGGAACTACAACTGGCTTTAAATAAATTACATTAAACTCAAGATTCCAGGAAACGGATCAGATCTATTTTACAGTACATCTTCCATAAAAGTAAGTAACATACTTGGGATTGTTCTGATTACAGTGCTGGGGTCGGCCGCACAGGCTGCTTTATTGTGATTGATGCCATGCTGGAGCGTATCAAGCACGAGAAGACCGTGGACATCTACGGACATGTAACGCTCATGCGCGCCCAGCGCAACTACATGGTGCAGACAGAAGACCAGTACGTCTTCATACACGACGCTCTCCAGGAGGCCGTCAACTGCGGGACAACCGAAGTGCCCGCCAGAAACCTGTACGCCTACATCCAGAAACTGACCCAGATAGAGGGTGGGGAGAATGTCACTGGCATGGAACTGGAGTTCAAGGTACAAACTCAGAACACACCTAAAAAGTGTTGCCCCAGTCCTTTTCTATTTACATATTTGTCTAGATAGCATGTGTTCCACTTTACATCTGCATTCCTGTATTTCCAGTCTTTTTTTGGCCCACCAGACAGAGTAGGGCCGGTGGTTTCACTCTTTATTTGATATGAGAAATCTCCAACTTTTGCTTTCCCCTTCCTCAGGTCCTCTTTGTTGGGGACCTGTGGTTTAATTTTACATAAGTCTCCAGAGTTTCTTGTCTGCCATAGAAAATTTTTGCAAGAACATCAGCAGCAAACTTAACATTCCCAATAATAATCTTACCCAGCTTCATGTAGAAGTTTTCAATCTGTGATAAAACTGTTTCTGTTGCATTGCTTTTCTTTTCCATCTTATCTTGCTTCATGACAGTGACCCTCTCCATTAGCAGATTACCCGTTTATTTAATGACACGGCTGTAAGATTAATGCACACTTATGTGTTCATGTGCTTGCTTTATTTATAAAGGGCAAATTCACAGCCAATATCACGGTAAAGCCCTCTTCACAAGACAAACAGATTCAGTTCAGATCTAGTAATCCCGAATCCTGTTAAATCAAATCAATTCATTTTGTTCCTATACAATCTAGTACGTACAAACAAGTGAAGGAAAATTCAATTAATCGTATAATGCAAGCTGATAAAAGTCAAGTCTGACTGAGCAAAACTGAATTGATCCTGAGCAAGTATGTGGTCACTGTAGAGAGAAACCACTACCTTTTGATAGGAAGATACCCTCCATCAGAACCGGGCTCAGAATGAGCAGCCATTGGCGGTTTGAGAGACCAGGAGGAATACATAGAAACGACCAGTCTAGTTGTACTTTCTATGGGAAAGAGAAGCAAACGATACACAGACCTTATCTGAGCAATAGTTTTAAGTGGCTGCATCCAGGATTGAAAGACTGCTACACGGCCCTGAGCAAGGATTACTTTCTGTAAAATGAAAGAGTGGAAAGTCCAAAATCAATTGGTCAGTGAAAGGAAGAGGAAGTTCAACCTAAATCTACCGAGCGAAAAACATTGTAAACATAGATCATGGCAGCAGTAGCTCTTTCAATGACTCTACAGCTATGAATCACAGCTAAACACAGAAGCACTGAGGTAGGAGTACCTTCTATTAAGGGAAAATAAGAGAGAACACAAAAATATTAAAGCAATTTAGATTTGTATCTTTTGTAGAATATGTTTGATGTCAAACATAGTCTGTCTCCAGAGAACATGAGAAGCATCTATCGTTTTCGCACTCATTAAGATCTTCGTCTCTTCTTGTCCGTGTAGCGTTTAGCCAACACTAAAGCTCACACATCGCGATTCATCAGTGCCAATCTTCCCTGCAACAAGTTTAAGAACCGCCTTGTCAACATAATGCCATACGAGTCCACACGAGTGTGTCTTCAGCCCATCCGAGGAGTAGAAGGCTCTGACTACATCAATGCAAGTTTCATTGATGGGTACAGGTAAGATTTAAGACAATAATGTAATCAAAACTGGGATGATATTTTTTAAGTAATGCTAAATGGTTGCATTTGATTGTATCCCCAGGCAACAGAAAGCTTACATTGCAACACAGGGGCCGTTGGCGGAGACAACAGAAGATTTCTGGAGAATGCTCTGGGAGCACAACTCCACCATTGTAGTCATGCTGACCAAGCTCAGAGAAATAGGCAGGGTAACTGATACTTCTCCGCTCTACACCCTTTGTTCTGACGGCTTTATATAAGAAAAAAAGTACAATACAGAAAATGTTCCATAAAACTCCTGGGAAATGGAATGTTGTGACTCACTGTGGTCTGTTTTCCAGGAAAAATGTCACCAGTACTGGCCAGCAGAGAGGTCAGCCAGATACCAGTACTTTGTGGTGGACCCCATGGCCGAGTATAACATGCCCCAGTATATCCTGAGAGAGTTCAAAGTGACTGATGCTAGGGTAAGCTGAGATCGTTTTGTAAACCAAACGTTGAGGATTTAAACTGATCCAAGTCTGGGTTGTAACCTATCCATGACTCAAATAGGATGACCGAATCGCCTGGTGTTCAGCTGGAAGATCAACCTGCTCTTTCATTTTGGGCCTCTAGTGCAATGATGAGAGTTAAAGGTTACACAAATGATTATCAAATAATACAGTTTCCTGATTTTAATTAGCTCAAGGAGAAGGTTTAGAAAAACAAGGTTAAGGACTGATTTTAATTACCCAGATCTATTTGAATTAGTCATTCCATCAACACATTGGCATTTTCTCAAATATTTGTTTACACCAGCTCGTGGCCTTAAGTGCAACAGAAGTGTAAGTCCAAATTTGCGCAGATCATGACACTTGTCAGAGTGTAATAAAAAAAACAACTATAATGCAAGTGGTGCCGGCAGCAGTGAGCTGCCACAGTTCTTAATTCCATCAAAGGCTCAGACAGATAAATGGTGCAGCATCCCGTCTTTGTGGAGAGTGTAACACTGTCTCATCAATGGGATTGGTTTACTTATCAAGGGGGTAGAACATGACTTAAGCAATGCATACCATCAAAGTAAAACTCTTCCCCCCCAAACCTGTCAAAAGTTGCACATCAAAGCAATCAGCATCTTTAGTTTTTATATTAAATACATTTGGGTGTAATAATAAAAGGCTTTCTTTGATGCTACCTGTGCGACACATTTTAGGGACTAACATTTAGTAGTTGAAACCCGAATACGTTTTCTGTTTTTGTGCCTGATGCCATATGGATCCGAGTTATCACAAACAAACAGAATCATAAAAATAATTTACTACATATCAGTTCTTTAATTTAATCAAACAAATGAAGTCTTTGATCTACGGATATCAACAAGTCAATTAAATATCTCCTATCCCAAAGTTTTTAGCATAGGTTTACTTTTGGATATCCAACCTGAAAAAGGTGCTTCTTCTCAATAAAACTCATCCTATAAATAACTAATAACAAATAAACCAAGTATTAAATAAGATGTTAAGTGTTTATAAGGCAATAGTAGGCAATTAGTTTGCATTATTTAAAGAACAAAAAGCAAAAGTTAGTAACCAGTTTCTTGCCAGATATTGATTTTGCATTGATCCATCAACAGTGCCTTTTAAAATGTTTTTTTAACCTTACAACATGATAGTATGAACTATTTCTACATGATTTATAAGGGAGAATCGTTAAAGATGTTACCATTTCACTGATAAAATGTCATTAAGGCTATCTGCCATCTGTTTTACGAGTATTGGAGTAAAGATTAATGACAATGCAATTGGAGAGCTCTGCAAACATGTAATAATGTATTAACTACATGGCAGATATCCAAGAAGTTTAGGATTCTGCAGTGTTTGTTCTACTGCGTAAGAATGTGATTGTGAATATCTATAGCTGAAAACCCCAATCACATCAATGGGAGAGCTAATAATATTTGTTTGTATTTTTCATTAAACTTTCTGAAACATCTATCTCTTTTTATCAAACAATTTTGCAAATACGTTCCCCATTGTGTGCAATGTTTTTTTTTATTATTATGCAAGAAAAGAAAAAAGGAAAATCACATGGCTGTGAAAGACTAATATATCAATGTACATTAGTCTATCAATGTATTCAACAAAAATTGATAAAACTAGGCGATATGTCAAATAAATAAAACCAATACATTTCTAAATATCAAATTTTTCCCAACAATTGTTTTTGTGTCAGGCTTTACAGGGTTCAGGGTTTTCAGAAAACTTTAAATCTGGTTTCTCCTACAGCAATTTCATTTATGAAGACCATAAAACATAAATATTAAAGCAAGAAAGATATTTATATAGATATATCTTTATTCCCCTTCTGACTAGCAGGTATGTACATTTTTAGGCCAAATGAAATTCCTGAAATCTAAAAAAATAACCCAACAATAGATGGGAGAGTTTTGATTATTGCTTAACATGGCCTGCCATACATCTCATCTTTTCTTCCCCCTTGTCTCAGGATGGACAGTCACGAACAGTAAGGCAGTTTCAGTTTACTGACTGGCCTGAACAAGGAGTGCCAAAATCAGGAGAGGGTTTCATCGATTTCATTGGCCAAGTACATAAAACAAAAGAGCAGTTTGGCCAAGATGGACCCATCTCAGTCCACTGTAGGTGAGTGGTCAAGCAACATTCCAAAACACACTGGGCAGTCTTTTCAAAATTATATTAATATAGCAAACCACAACATGAACACGAACAACATCTTTTCTCTTTTCGTCCGACAGCGCTGGAGTTGGTAGAACCGGAGTTTTCATTACCCTCAGCATCGTCTTGGAACGAATGAGATACGAGGGTGTAGTAGACATCTTTCAGACGGTGAAAATGCTACGGACACAAAGACCAGCGATGGTACAGACGGAGGTGAGTCAACGCAATAACAAACTTCAGTGTGTTTTATCGAGATCTTATGTGATAGAAGAACAACGAGTAGTGCATCATTTTGTGAAACAAAATGGAAAATTTACACTGTTTTCTAGTAGTTTGCTCCCCTAGTCGGTATATGTAGAACTGACTTCACTGCAGCTATAGCTGCTGCTCTTTTAGGGTATGTTTCTACCAGGTTTCCACGTCTAGAAACTGAAATTTCAAAAATTCTGAGACTTTTTCTTTGCAAAAGAACTGAAGCTCAGGAAGGAAGGAGGGCATCTTCAAAAATCAGTTTTTATGTCTTGCCATAAAATCCCACCTGGATTTAGGTCAGGAGTTTGATTGGTCCATTCTAACACATGAATATGCTTTGAGCTAAATGATTCCGTTGTAGTTACAGTATGGCTGTGTGTTCTACGGCCTTGGCCGGCTGGAAGGTGGATCTCCACCTCATTTGTAACTTCTAATGGGTTTACTTCCAGAAGCTCCATTCATCTTCCCATCAGCTCGGACTTGTTTCCCTGACCTGCTGAACAAAAGCAGAGTTTTAGGATAGGAATTATGTTTTCTGGGTTTTAGTTTTTCTCCACATGCAGCGTTCTGCATGTTGGCCAAAAAGTTCAGCTTTTGTCTGACCAGACCACCTGCACCAACATGTTTCCTGTGTCCTCTACGTGGCATGTGCCGAACTCTAATGGTCTTTCTTTCCCAAGTTCAACAATCTTCCTGGTTAGATTTTTTTGTCTGCACACCTTACAATTGTCATTTAAACATATTTTCCCACCACTTCCTTGCCCGGCCATATCTTGGCGTGTTTTCAACTGTACAATACTCTCTCCATTTTCGGATTATGAATTTAATGCCGTCTGTGAGCTGTTCAAAGGTCAGGATGTTGTTTTCCAACCTATTCCTGCTTTAAACTTCTCCACAGCTGCATCTCAGTACCCTGGTCGTCATGTTTTTTTGTTCATTTTATTTGGGAATCTGGGAATAAAGGGGGATGGATACGGATGCATGGCATTCAGATTTTTGCTTTCGACTTCACAATTATATGCTACTTTCTGTTGGTCCGTCACATAAAATGTCACTAAAATGCATTGCAAGTCTGTTGTTTTAATTTAATCAAAGTTAAACTTCTAACTCAAGTTTATTTATAAAAACTGTCTTTCTGGCAGTGTTGGTGACTCATAAAATCACCTGCTGTGGTTTTAATATATGATTTTACTCCAGTTGTTTGAAAGGTTCAAAAAGTCCTCCTGAGCCAACGAGATCAACTTAAGCAGGCCACAGTTAAAGACTAAGATTTATTTAGTAGCTGAATAAGTCTACAGTAGCCGTGTCTTACTGCATTATTTCATAAATGATGGCCAGCTAAGCGTCATTTTTTTAAGGTTAGGTATTAACCACAATGTGTAAAATGAGTGATAAAGAATGATTTTAAAAGACACTAAAGTCTTCTCTCTTTCCAGGATCAATACCAATTCTGCTACAGAGCCGGCTTGGAGTATTTGGGAAGCTTTGATCACTATGCAACGTAAAACGCCCAGTATTGGAAGATAAAAGTAGAGGGCCCTTTGGGAAAAAAAAGAAATCCAAGCAAGCCTCTCTTCTGAGCCATAAATTCCTGCTTGAGAAAGTACTCAACTCCTTGCTAACAATTCATTTAAGTGTTGGATGTGCGACATGACTCGTCAAAAAATGAAAAAGATGATTCCCGGAGGACCAAGTATTTTCCCCAACAAGCCCAAATAAAAAGAACCTCGGCTTGAAACACAAGCATGAGGGGGGAATCCTGACTGTTGAAGCATCATAGGGAATAACCTTTCCTTTATTTGCTTCAAGGATTCTTTTTGGGGCTCATAAAACTAAATGAAACCAATGCAAGAGAAAAAGTTATTGAACAATGATGACGTCGTCAGAAATGCATCAGTGATTATGACCCATAACGAGAGACAATGGAGGCACGCCAGAATGCAGGTGGAAGCAACTCAATGCACATTGTACAAAAAGATAAAGAGGAAAAACTAAAATCTGTTCCACAATCAAGTCCACACATCACATCAAGAAGACGATGCTTGGTCCACAGGAGCAAGACAGACTTAAAGTAATAATGAATAAATAAATACCCCTTTTATCCTCTCGCAATGTTAATTCATTTCTGTTTGGGCGAGAGGGGAAAGTTAAAATACAGAAGTATTGATTTAGTTTTTTATTATAAAGTTGATGTGCTTTTTTTCAAATGTCTTTTTTTCCTTTTACAGAGAAAAAGCGTTAAAACATTTTTTTTTAAGCTGTAGAACTGTTCTAATGTACGTGCCGTTTTTTGCAGATAATCCATTTGCTCATTTTCATGTACTTGAAAAATTCACACCATCCATAATGCAACTTCCTTTTAGGAGTTACTTTTTTGGAGGGAAATTTTAGTCTGGAACTGTTCGTAATTTTTTGTTTGGTTCGTCGCCTAAAATCCCTCCACATGTTAATCTGATAACTTCCATTAGATTAAAGGGCATATATCATCATTTTCTACAACTTTTTCAGTTGTGTTCAGGGTGGAAGCTTAAATAGTGTCATTCTAACATTAATTAGCTTGTGAGAAATGTGGTAAGAAGGATAAGAGAAGAATTGAGCACAACACAGCTAAAAGTTGCTGAAGAGTGATGACATTATATCTCAAACACCAAACTCAGGCGTAAGGTGCCGGGGGGGTGCAGGCAATGGCATTTCACCAAACAACTAATGCTGTTTTCTCCAAATAATTTGTCTATTTAATAAATGAAATCACTTCACTACAGTAATATCCTCAGACGTTATTCTGGGGGCATAATCTGTCACGCTTCTCTAGTCAATCTAGACCTTTTCTCATTTTTGACATGGTGGATGGAAGAGAAACACTGATCTATACTTACTGCAACAGAAGCTGCAGTCACACTCTCCTTCATTTGGCTCAGACACGAAGAAAAAAAATTAGCCACAGTGTTTGGGGGGGAAAAAAAAGAAAGAAAAGCATTTTCCTATTGATCAACTTTAAGATCATAATCCACAGCTGCGTTCCCCTAAATGGTCTAGCTGTTGACTCCCTGCTTGACCTATGTTTCGTAGCTGTACCACGAAGTGTGTCGTTTTGTCATTTCTCAGGTTTGGGTTGTGACGTCTTTAAAATCCTGGGCCAAAAAGCATTTGCAACGGACTGTTTTCGCCTGTATTTACCTCCCACAGTTTCTGCATAGATCTTTGAAGCAAAAGTGCTCACCTCATCCTTTCTGTATGTACAATAAGCAGCCCCACATACATTCGATTAATTCCTGTTTCAAATGTATATTTTGTTTTGTCAAGAAATTGATCCATTCTGTTCAGAGATTGCCTAGAAGGTGCAGTCATGAGCGCCATGTCATCATCCATATATGGTAGTGCCTTCCTGTTCTAGTGAGAGACTCAGAAGGCTCTTTTTGTTTCAGATAAGTGCATTTTTAAATTCTTTAGAAAGGTTGATTTTGATTTGTTTTATACTTTGAAAGTTTTCAGGTTTTCTGGTTCTAAAATATGATGATATATGCTCTTTAACCGGGGCCTTGTGGAATCAACAGGGGTGAGCAAAGTATGAAGTTGCTGCTACCGATTATCTTAGTTCTTCCATGTTACAATGAGAAGAGAAAACGTGATGAATTTGGTATGAATATATAACTATATACTGTCAAATATGTGAAATATGTATATCAAAGTATAGATATAACATTATATAAACTATATAAATTAAAGGTATATAAAGTATGGATCGTGTTTGAAAGCTTTCAAGCCTGGGAGTTGTGTGCCATGGGGGAAACTGAGATTTTTCACTGGAATGCACATCAGTAAAACAAAACTGTATTCTGATTCAGTGCATCTTTTCTTGTACAGTAAACGTGTTTTAGATTTAGATTTTTTTTCCTTTTAATGTGGATATGTCATTAACACACTACTTTATTATACCATCCACCCCCCAATAACCAGGTGGCAGTCAAAGATGCCTTTTAAATATAAATAGCTTAGTCAGTGTGAAATTAGAGGCAATCACACACTCAGTCTCCACACAATAGGACAAGGTACAAAAACGTCAACGTATTCAGATAATATATGTATAGTTTATTTTATTTTTTTGCATCTAGAGTGCCTTATATTTATGCCTGTTTTTATAACACTTTATTTACCATTCATGTATCCTTTGAGTAATGTAGGCATTTAGTGGCAATTAAAATGAAGTTAGTTTGCCTTTAGTATTCATTTGTCACATAATGAGATTATATAAGTATAAATATCTATATATCTATATATATAGATATATAGATATTTATATGCAAATAAGAACATTTTAAGGTCCGTTTTTCTTTTTTGTGGCCTTACAGAGGCTGAGGGAATTGGAACAACACAGCCACTACAAAAATGTGAACTTGACAGTCAAAAACACAAACTACACCAAAAAAGTACACAGTTGAGAGAGGGAACGTGTTTTAGAAGTAAACCTGATCAGATCTGAAAAAGATGAATGTTAGTCTCTAAGCCCAACATGAAGTAAATTAGCTGTTAACCGGGATTCTAAAACAAAACAAAAAAACAAATGGATGCACAAACACAGGTCATCAATGACTGGTTTCTTCTTGATGCCTTTCTTCTTTATACGCAACACTTCACGGAGCAGATTTACAGAGAAAATGTCCCCTCTGTTGATCTGACAATCTAACTGTGTGCTATATTCTTTGTCTTCTAAAGTTAAAGACAACATTTTTAAACCGGCTTGAACAGCATTACTTATTTCTCTCTAATACTCCTCTGGGGATTTTACCACCAGGAATTTAATGAAAGGTCAAAGTTGTGGGGTCTTAAACAACATTGCCAAGAAACATGGCCGATCAGATGTGGAAAAACAGGCGAACTACAGCGCGTTGCAGAAGTATTCAAACCTGTTTAAAGAACCGACTCCCACCATTGTAACATTGGTAACTGGGGCCCGACTCTTCGCTGGTCCAGAAGAAAGAAACAATTTTGTCATCTTATTCTGTCTCTAAGAAGGACTTAAATAAAAGTTAAAAAGTTAGTGAGGTAACCGTCTCATAGCGTCTGCTTGTTTTAATACCACCAGTCATATGCTGAATGTAGGGCGAAGAACAGCCCAATGTGGCATTTTCAGCTGAACTTATAAATACAGTTAGTGAGTGGGTTTATAAACACTGTTGTTTTCTTATTATTATTATTGCCAGCTCAAGTTTTTAAATCCTGCTTGAAAAAGGCATGTGTAACTCTGGTGCTGTTCATTTTGCCCCTTAGCTAATTCAAACTTGAACTGTTTTGGTCTTTTCATCCCCCAACTTTCTGCCATGGTACATTTCGTACTGACCACACCAGTTTGTACCCACCTTGGAGATATTTCATTCCCACTTTGACCACCATTAATTTTAAAGGATTCCCTATAATACACTCATATTTTACAGTATGGAAATACGGATTTGCTTTTAATATATAAAATGGATTAGTGGTCATTGTCTTACCTAGTGATAAGAGTTGACGAGCAAAAATTAGGGGCGGGAACCAAAATGGCTTGCAATAAAGAAATCTTCAGGTGATGCTCAACTAAATAAAATTATACCCAATATTTATAACCATTTATCCCTATAATTTGCAAAATTTCTGTACTAACGAGAGGAAAACATGATAGAGTTTACACGGGTACAAAATTGAGCAGCATAACAAGAAATATATGTATTCCTATGCAATTGCTTAAAATTACAGTGACAATATTTTACTTTTCTTTACCATTACAGAATGTCCCCTCCACTCTCCGTGAGCTTTAACACCTCAAAATATACATCAGTTAAGGTCAGTTAGAGTAGATCTAACTGGTTAATGAGATCAGTATGCAGAGCATGATTGCCCAACACTATAATTAATGTCTTAACAAATATTGGATCCAAGCAACCCATTGCCATTCAGATCTTGCACACACAGATATTCCAATGATGGTTGGAGTTCGACATATTGTGCAGATGTAAAATTAAATTCAAGTAGGTTAGAACAGAATTGCATTACTGGATACGAAAAGGGGGAACAAACTGACCTGGAACCATGGCATTAACGTTTGAAGCACTGTTTATAAATATTGATCAGAGCTTATAAATGCCAGTTGGCTTCGGAAAAAGTGTTCACTAGCACCACCTGTTCAAAACACCACTTACAAATTAAGCTGGTGATATTAAGGCATCGGTTTGCAGGCGCAGTGAGACTAATACAGTAATTTGCAGTGCGTCTCCCCACACTTTGACCATTTACAGAAATTGAGAGGATCAAACATTTACTGGAAGAGCAGCTAAACAAGTCTCTGGATTCCATTGAGGGCGCCAGATAATGTTGAACTTTTAGCCAACATCAAGTTTGCACAATAAAAGCTGAAAATCGATCACTCAACTCTGTTCTGCATCTTCTAAATTTAACTGAAAATATTTATTTTTGGGTGGTGTGAAGAGCAGGTATCTGGCTGTGGAAATTCAAAAGTGTTCTTTACTAGGTGAGAACCAGTTCTACCACCAGCTTTAAAACTTGTTGGGTGGAAAAACACTTTCTGCTAGCTTTGTGGATGTGCATTCCAGGTGCTTTCTTTTCCCTTATTAAATGAAGCAGCTGTACGCGTTTGCTTTCCTCCTTTTCCTGATTGTTTTGTCACAGTAGTCTCAGAACATGTTCCTTTTTTCCTCATCTGATTTTTATAATGAGTTGTTCATATGCACGGTAAAGAACTGCAGAGTGGCCAAAACCCGGCCCAGTAGGAAGGACTTGCACTTTCTATTATCTTTGTACTATGCACTGCCCTATTGATTCTGAACCCAATAATCTATTACTTGAACCCATCTCTTAAAAGAAAACTCCTCAGACATTCACTTTGTGTGTATGTAAATAACACAGAAAAGGTATCAACCCGTGGAAAAGAACAAAAAAAAGAAAATAGTTTGTGGCGAAAAAGAGCATTCGTTCTAATGCCACCATGGTTTACTCCAGCAGATGACTTCAGAGAAATCTGTCCCCCAACCATCTGTTCTTGTGGCTTTGCCATTCGAGCTCGGAGTGTCATTAACAGAAATAAACGTTGTGTTCTCTGCTCTCTCTATCTATCTCTCGTCTGGATGCATAGACTGATAAATAATGAAATTGTAAAAAGAAAAAAAATATGGCTTGTTAAAAAGATTATACGATTACCTCTGATTAGTTGTAAGCGTAAACTGTTTCTTTTTTCTGAATGAAAGGAGTGCTTTTTATTTTCTTACTTAGGTTACATTGGTGGAGAAAGAAGTCTGTAAGAAAACCAGTTCTTTGCTGACACGAGTTCCATTTGTTATAAATGAATTCTATTAAAAAATGTCAGTGTTATGCATCGGTGTTTCACTTGTTTCCCTCCACCTCACTATTCCTCAAAAGAAAAAGACTGATGAAGCCATTTTACCCCCTGATGGTCTGAGTCCAACACATTATCCACAGTTCTCTGGTGAAATGCGGGAAAAATGAGTCTCACCACATTTGAACAGATTTCCATAGCTCTGGATTTCTTTTATTACTCATTTAACCCACAATGAATCATCACAGGAATGTCTGACAAATGAAATGCGATGGTTTGTTTCTCTAAGTTGCTTTGCCTTTTTAACTCACCCCCCACTTACACACTAATAATAAGCTACGTCAAACTACACTAATGTACATAAATCATTTAGTCTCCATATGTCTTAAAAACCTGATAGATTAATTCTTTGCAAGCATCCATCTGTTTGCCCATCACTCCTCCTCTTCCATCTTTCTTTTATTTCTTCATTTATTCTTTCTTTTTGGCATTCCATTCATCCTTTAGCTGTTTAGCTTATTTTTTGATCTGCTTCTGTTTATCTTTTTATTGTACATTCCTTCCATTTTATTGTTCTTTCCTTTTTCTGTCCTTTATTTGTTCCTCAGTTTTCTGTCCTTCCAACCTATCGTCCATCCTTCCACCTGCCTTTAGTCATTTCTTTTTGCCAGGCCTTTATTCCGTTGGTTCCTTTTTTTCCACTCATTCAAACTTCCTTCCTGCAATCTTTTTTTCATATCTCTTTCATTCCTTTTTTTCATAGCTCCTTCTTTCATATTTCCTTCCTTCCGTTGCCATAGGACTGGTAACATTGGAAGCTTGAGTCTAGAAAAGTCTGGAATTTCGACATAAAAAATGTGCATGATCAATGAATAATAAAACAAAGATTTAATATATTTATCAAAATAAGACCTGTATTTCCTTAATCAACTATAATCACACTTAAATTAAAGAAAACAATAAGAACTAGCAATTAATGTAATGTGAAATTGAATTCATTACTGATTAGGCTTTCTCTTTTCAACTGATGTAAAAAGAAACAAAAACAGGCCAACTGAAATAGACGGCAACACTAAAGATGTTATCACACTGTTTCCTATCTTGCCTGGTATGCTGGTGTGTTGAAACAACTACGTTACATGTGTCTAAACATGAGGAAATTAAGTGAATTCTTCTGAATGGGAAGTCTTTTAAGTATGCGTATCACTTTTGATGGGTCCCATTGTGAAAAACGATCTCACCTTCTCAATTCTTGACAATTTCAAGAATTGTCCTTTTTATCCTTTTCAGAATGAGCTGTTTAGAGGGCTCTGTGACTTCTATGCAGGCGGATAGTAACTAGTTACACTTATTCAGTTACATTTACTTGAGTTACTTTGAAAAAAAAGTACTTTTTTGTACTTTTTGAGTAGTTTTACAAGACTGTACTTTTTACTTTTACTTGAGTAATATTTTTATGAAGTATCACTACTCTTACTTGAGTAAAGTTTCTGGTTTCTTTACCCACAGCGATGAACTTTAATGTATGAAGCTAGATGCCTATTTTAACCATAAATGCATTAAACTTACACATGCAGTTTCTGTTAAAGTGAGATCTCTTGTTTGTTCACAAGCTTCCTCATTTTAACGATATTTTATTTTCTCTAACATATATGCGGTCTAACATACGGTCTAACATATATACAGTACCGTCTGTTAGTATTGGTTTCATTAGTTTTACTTTGAAAAAAATTGCTTTGGAAAAATTTTCAAATCAAATTTGATATTTTACAATACAGTATCTTTTTTTTATCTTTAGAATTTGCACTTAAATGTATATTTTTGTCCAATGCCAATTTTTTAATAAATTATATGTTACAATCTCAAAACAAGTACTCGAGTAGTTGAGTACTTGAGTAGCCTTTTTACCAAATACTTTTTACTCTAGTAATTTTTTGGATGACTACTTTGTACTTTTACTTGTGTAAAAATACATTGAAGTGGTGCTACTTTTACTTGAGTACAATCTTTGGCTACTCTACCCACCTCAGCTTTTATGCAAATTAGTAGTTGCAGACCTTGCCCACTTATTACTAGGCTGTGGGTTTGCTACACATCAGAATGGGATGGAATGGTAATTGGTGGGCGGGGTTTTATAGATAAGGGGCAGAGTTTGTCGGGCGGTTATATGCAAATTCCACTTATTTTGATGTGACAATAAGGCACTCTTTCATACAAACAACTTTATACAGCCCAAAAGGGAAGTTTTATAAAGAGGAAATTATCTAAGCCATTTAAAAATCTAACTTTTATCAAAGGTTTTTTGGTCCATCTTATGGGGAGTTGTAAAAAAATCCACCCCCAAAAAACCATAACATTGTTATGTCCCTCACATGAGACATAAGAATGCTAATGCTAACAAACTGGAACTGTGACCAACAAGGCTGGTTGAAGGTCCAAATTGATCTTGCTGCCATATATTAGTAGGAGGAGGAGGGTTAGGGAGGGGAAAAACTAAGAATTGCAGCAGAATTCATTTTAAGGCTTTTTACACATCTCTACCAGGGTTACAGTAATTTTTAGGGTTGCTGTATCCATCTAACCAACTACCCAGACAGGCAAGGCAACTTTTTCTGTATAGCACACTTTCAACAATGCAATTCAAGGTGCTTGGGTGATTAGCGGGAAAAAGCAGCAATAAACCAACTGTAAAAGCATAAAACACTACTTTAGAGACACATTACATATGACATACCAGCCATTAATCACTTACTCAAAGGCAGCTCTAAACAGATGGTGTTTTAGCCATGGTTTAAGAGTTTCAGCAGCTTTGCAGCGGTCTGGACAGGACATTGTTTAAGCTTACAAATCTGTTCAGCTGCTTCTATGGTTTTAAATAAAAATTGTGACTAATTGCTTTCTATTACTTTACTCCGCTGTGTCTATATTCCAAACTATTTGTCTTATCCTATCTCTCTGGCAAATTGTGAAAACAACTGTTTGCCATGACAAGAACTGAATGCAGAACTTTGACTCTTCAGTTTGTTGTTTTCTTGCTGAGAGTAAAACTATAATAAATAGCAGGACAGCAGTGAGTTGCATTACCCAGCACAAGCTGCAGTCCAGACTTTTTACTTGCGCCACATCCAAGTAAAGGTCTGAGATAAGTTTCCACACAGTTTCACTTTTTGGTTGCCAGCAGGTAAAGACTTTGCTGGCACTGTTTTGGTCATCATCTGGCCTCCACTTCAGTTTCCTCGGAAGGTTAATGAAATCTTCTTTACTGCATCTGTCTTTTGAGAAGTCAAAATGCTCCAATCCAAAATATCTAACTTTAAATCTCAGTTCATCTTAAAACAATAATTTTTTCCTACCGTCTGAATTAATAGACATCCTTTATATGTGATATTCAAATAAACACAGCTGGGTATGAATGAGTTGGATGTTCCTGAACTCGCTGTCAGATAGTTGTAATGTATAAAATCAATATTTCAGCTCACAGATTGGTTGAAATGTTGTAAACAACAACACGCGTTTGCCTCAGACAGAAAATGTTGTCTGAGAGATTATGTGTCAAGAGCATTGACACTACAAGATGTACAGATATGATGTTCCTGCTATGATTGCTCTGTGAGCAGAACGCCGTTTGCTGCTCTCTGTTTCTGTAAATCACATTTCAAACTGAACATGGACTTGAATAAGAGTGAAGAATACAATCCCATCATAATCCACTGTTTTATTCATCCTGATGTTTGATGTTTGCCGCTGTTCAAGGAGGCGTTAGTATTGCATCAGCTTACATCCTTTTTATTTATTTTAGCCTAGCCACCCCCTCAAACATTTCCATCCTTACTCCCCAGCCTGAGGCAGAAGTGACATTGTTCTGTAGATTACTAAATGGCAGGAAGAAACCAAGCTTCTCTTTGTCTTGTTTCACACAATTTGTTGAGAATCGTCTAATAGGAACTTAAAGTCTCGAGCTGCCAAAACACCTTCTTTGCACCAGACAAGGAACGAGGAACTCATGCCGTCATTGTGTTTTATGTTTTTCCCCGCCAGAGATGGCACTCTGCAGATGTTCTGTCTCCATCTCTCTGCTGTTTCTGCAGATTTATGAAACCAAGCAGTCGTATTAAAGTCGTTCTCATATACCCACCCCTTCTTTAACATTTCAACAATGACAGCTTGTGCTTTTGTTTAACGACACTACATTTGCTGAAACATTTCATCCCTGTAAACGAACCTGTAAAAGTCTCCCAATGATGACACATGTTTTCTTTCAACTTGGCAGCAATGAAAATGTTAACTTGGTTCAAGAGAATTCAATGATGTCCAAGCTCACCTCTGTTCATACAAACAGACACTGGATTTGTTATCAAAGTTCCATTGCTGTGTGACAAACAATCACCAGCTACCACTTCATTAATTTAAGTATTTTGTGATTCATTTTACTCCAATTTTCAGTAATACAGCAGGACACTTCTTGTAGTTATGTTCGCCATGCATGAAGCCATTTTCATATTAACACTGCTGTGAGCTGCTAAATACTCAAATTAAATGTTATGTTGCAGGTGCATATTAAGTGCCAGATTTAATCAAAAGTCTTTTTCTCTGAGTCAAAAGATTTTCTCAATTTTTCCATTGAAAAGTTCACAATTGCTTCTCATTCTTGACGGACTGAAGTATAAAGTGCTTTACTATGGCTCTGACTCACTAATATTGTGCAGCACTCACTATTAGCTACCATCATGTTGTGTCTCAGTATCTTAATCACAAAGCAAATTGCACTAAATAATTGCCGGTGCAAGACACACATTAACAACTGTAGGTGTTCACAGTTTACATTTTTATGTTTAAAATGGCATTTCTAAATCAATATCTGATAAGGATGATCTAAATGCATCGCTGCAGATCTGAAATAATAATGGAATGATACATCAGCTGTTTCATGTACATATAACAAGTTTTAATTGTGACTGCAAATACATCAAATTGAGGAAACATGTAATCTACACGGTTTGTGACATGTCAGATTAATAGAAAAATACTTGAAAAATACTTAAGAATTTCTTCACCATCATTACGAATTATCAATATTATTTAGTCATTAAAAAATTAAGACATTGCAATAAATATTCAGTTCTTTACTAAGAAAGGTTGACTAACTTTTTTAACCCTTGGTTTTTATACATAGTTGCACCAATAAACCTAATTAACCTTATTCTACTCATCAAACAAGAGGTAGCACAAATGTGTTTTTAGCTAACAACAAAGTTAGGAAATCCTACTTTACAATTGGGGTAATTTTAGCGAGATGCTTCTAGTAGCCATCTACCATTCGCTGAAATCAGCCTGATGAAAGTTTGCTCCACTTACCATAATGGATTGTCAGTGACATAATGCTGACCTAAACATACCAGAGTCCAATTCTGTTTTCAGCTTCACTTATCTAACAGATAGTCTAATTACACAGTAGAAATCATGGTGGATTATATTATGGTGAGCTGGCCATGTCATGCTGCCGCAAAGCCTCCCCAAATCATGACACTTCCACCATCATGCTTTACAATTGCCCATCTGCCCGAAGAGCATTTTTTCCAGAAATCCACATCTATGTTCTCTGTGGTAAACTTTAGGATAGCCTCTGTGTTTTTCTTGGAGAGCAAAGATTTCGTCGTTGCACATCTTCACATGTAATTGTGGAAACAGTGCAGTCTCTCTCTGGTTGTAGAGGCAAGAGCTGCAGTAGGTGCAGTGATGACATTAGGTTTTTTTGGAGACTTGTTCTAGCATCTTGGTTTATGGCAAACTTGCCAGACCTGGACATGTTGGCTGCTCTTTCTTTTTTTTCCCGTTTGTTTTCAAAGTCCTCTAGATCATGTCTCATACAGTGGAGTAGCTAATTTGAAATTCTTTTGATATCTCGTTAACAGCTCTTAGCGACTCGTAAGGTCCTCCAAACTTCCTTTTCAAGGAAGAAAACTCCAAAAGGATATAGTTTTTGCCCAAACTCCGAAGTGCAAATTGTTCTCTACAAGCCCTTTGGCAATTAGATACTAAAACTCAGGTTTTCTTTTCCCTTTTACTCAATTCCATAATGATTACATAGATGAAAAGGAAAAAGTAATCACCATAATGAAAATAAATACTGACACTGTATTTATATGGATCTGTGTTTGTAATATCATCAAATGTACATGGTCTGGTACAAATCAAACTTAGTGATTCATAGATTAGGATGTTTTTTCTTCTTCCAAATTTACATTACAGGGAGAATTATTACCCCAATACATTCACTTCTGTTTCTGGTGCTAAATTCTTTATGACTGCTCCAAGAAATTTGAAACTGCTTTCAGAGGGCTTGGCAGCTGATTAGAGAAGAGAAAAGAAACTGAATGTAAGAGTAAGATAATATATTTGACCTTTTCCAGCAATAATTACACAACATGAAATTTGATTAGGATGTATGAAGTGTCAAATCTGTGCCCAAATTTTCCCACTTGCCTTGTTAAATCCATGGCAAAAAAGTTAGTATCAGTTGATATATTACAGCAACTTTCAGCTTTATAGTCAACAATGTCAACTGCAAAACCTTAATAGTGATTTTATACACTTGTTAAGGGCAAAGCTCACAAATCCACTATCACAGCTGGCTGCCAGCATAGCTAATATTGCACTTGAGAGCTAAGCGTCTGAGTAAACAGACATTGCACCTCCTGGATTCCTGGCTTGACTGAACTAAATGCACAGTGCAGAGCAAGCATCGCGTCTGTGCACTGCAAATGAAACAGACAGATATGGGTGTGTGAGCAGAGGAAAAACCCAGGGGCCTTTTGCCAGCAGAATGATGAAGAATGTTTCTGTGCAGCAGCACGACAGGCACCATACCCTGCAGTCGGCCGATGATGATGACCCAAATGGCAATCCTCAATCGAGCAAGCTCTCAGTTCTGCGATGACAAACCCAGATAAAAGCCGACACTGCTGCCAAAGCTGCACTGATTTTGTGTGCATGTCACATTAGAGGTACTTGAGAGGCAGAGAGAAGTTTTGACCTTTTAGTTTCAGACTGCAACAAGAATGAAAAATAGAGGAATCCAAAAATAACAGCCAGCTAAAGGAACAAGGTTATTGGTGTGATTTAAATATTAGTTTTTCTTTTGAGGTGCAAATCCTTATTAGCTAGCTTGGTAAAAATGTTTTTCTTGGCACTTTTCAGTAGAAATGAAAGAAGATTGAGGGAGAAAAATAAAAGAATTGGGGAGGGAAAAGATAAAAACAACTTCGGCTGAAAGGTCGACCGAAGTGATGACGGAAGTGGTGAGGGGGAATAAGGGAGGAATCCAGCCTGGTCCAACGGTTGCAGCAGAGTATAAACCTGTGAAGGTTAATTTCTCCGGCTCAGCATCTTGCCAACATCCCCTCCATCAGAACCTCTGTAGGCCGGCCATCTGCTTTCACTCTTTTTTTTCTGGCCATGCCACTGATTTCTGGCTGGCTTCATCTGGGAGTGGACATGCGTCAGGGCACTTTCATAAACTCATGTCTAAATGTGGAGGGGAGGGAGGGGCAGGGCATTTAGTTATTCTGCTAGAAGACCTCTGATTTTAGTCAGAGATATTGTATGTTTCAGTTTCATGTCATGTACATGAAATTAATGAGGGATGCTGTTAAGGTTTAAACACCAGGAAAGAAAGCCTACACATCCTTACTTTATAATTTAACAGCTCAAACTCTGGTGATCTCCTTTACCTGTCAGCAGAGGCGTTGTTAGGATCCTGAAACACTGAGGGTTTAGCCCAGCCCAGAAATAATTATATTTTGATCCAACAGCAGCACAAATTGTAAGTAATTTCATATTAAAGTGACAAAGGAGAAGTCCTGTACAAGTCCTCACCAAAGTGCCCAATCCTGCTTGTTTTTATTGTTAGCTGCCTGGTTAAAAAAACAAAGAAATAAAACATAGTAATTTGCTACATTAAAACAAAGGTTAGAAGAAGAATAACTACACTCACTCAGTGCCTCAAAAATAGAACCTACTCCTCATTTCCCCCTGCATCTAGGAATTTCAGCTCCCTAAGCCACATTTTCTTACCAATATATTACATATGTGTAGCAAATAAGATCCACGAATAGGCAGGTTTTCCACAAATAACTTGGAGTTATGTTCCACAGAAAAATCTGCAAATAGCTGAAATGTGAATAGGAAGACGACCACTGTTTTTTTCTTTGTTAAATCAAGACAACATTAAATCCAAGCTCTTTAAATCAAAGGTTTGCAATCTTTGGACCCTTTATTTTAATTTCAAAACACTGCAATTAGTTTTCCTACATGTCCAAACTCAGTCATTCGGCTCAAAAAATAGTTGAGGCTGAAGCTAACCATCGGAGCAAAACATGCATGCATAAAGTTCCACCGTAAAGAAAGGAATTCCTTATCTGATACACTTTTGCTGACCAACAACAGCTGCGACCAGGTAGTGGTCTGGCTGTTTAGTCCCTAATCGAGCTTTCCTTAAAGAGGGGGTATTATGCTTCTTCCAGGCACATATTACCCTTCTATAGCACACTCCAATAAAATTGTCACCTTAAGTCTTTTAAAAGTCTGTCATATATCCAAATCCACCTTAAAGAAATTTACTTCCGTATTGGACGCCTTGATTTTCGCCTGTGCCTCTCTAAGACCCTCCTACTCTTTCTGACACTCCACCTTCAGTTCGTCACATACCGTGCATCATCGCAGCATGCACGGAGTGGGAAGAAAAATCCCACAAAAGACGTGCAGCTGCAGCTGGTGTGTTAGAATTACTGCACTGGGACTCAGCCGGAGTTGTGTGAGGTGGGGAGGGGTAGGGGAGCTCTGCAGGGGCGGGGCTCTCGGCTGAGTACGTAAGGACGGAGGAGGAGGAGATGGGTGGAAAAGGCGGGGATAGGTGGGAGCAGGCGTTTCAGCAACCCGGAGAACTACCAGCAGAGACCGGCAGAGACTCAAAGATTACTCTAACATGAGTGAATGGGTCAGAGCAACACTTCAGGCATGTTTTTAATGAGGGAAAGACAGGTTCTCAGGATATTAAGCTTCAGAAAGTCCATTTTGCATAATACCACCCCTTTAAGAACTATGGGGTAAAATTCATGTTGTCGTTTCCGTTAAATCCAGTTTTGTATTTATTTTAATTATGCAGTAGTTAAAAGTTGTTTCTAAGGCTACGTTCACACTACAGGTCTCAATGCTCAATTGCGATTGTTGGATTAAATCCGATTTTATTCTTTGTGTGTGGTTATTCACGCTATAACTGAAATGCAGCAGCAAACATGCTCCAGTGGGAACGGTTCATGGCCTTAAAGCAGGCCACTTGCGAGGAAGGAGACAAGACGACACACACAACGCGCTCTGTTTACAGAAGTAAAATTGGTGGCTACAGGTTTTTGTGTTTATGCAGCAGTTTAGGAATTAATGAGAGGCTGGAGTGGACAACATTTTGATAAATTAGAGAAAGAAGGACATTGAGAGAAAAGAGAGCTCACGTTTTAACAATGGCTTTTTGTGGAGCTGTGGCTGCTACCTCCGTACAGAGGTACAGTATATGTGGATCCAGAGTCTGAACCACAGTCTGTGGTGGAGTTGTGATGCGAAGGGCTTCATTGACACAGAGTTCATCCACGATTTCATTCACAAAAAAATTTCAAAGTGTTATTTGTTTCACAAAAGAGCATTTAAAATTACATATCCACTTTGAAAAATTATGGAAAGACCAAATATGATTCACGTGCTTTATACTTTCATGATTCTTTCGTTTTATGGCTCTATAAAATACACACCTTTGACAGCAGAATGCAAATCTTTTTGACCAGAGAAAAGCTAATATTTCCTCTTAACTGTCAGACATGCCATTTTGCTTCCTTTTAGTTACTATAAGTAAGATTCTGACTTTTGATGAAATCACAAAACCCTTCGTCAACAAATCTGAATTATCCCTTTACCACACAAAAAAAAAACACGAAGGCATTCAAGTGAGAAAATCATCAAGTAAATTGTGAGGCAGTGTCAGCAACTCCACAGGGCCCCACTTCAGAAAATTCCAAACTATCCCTTTAAGGCATTACTGCATACGACCTAAATGCAAACCATTGACGTTCCAGGTGGCTATTTTTTTGTTCTGGATGACAACAAAAGAAAAATATACAATCAATAAGCTATTTGAAGCCATTTGGAAATCCACAGTGCACATCAATTATCCTGTCAACCGTGTGAAATAAAAGAAGAAATATAATTTATGACTTCCCCCAACAGGTTTTTGTTGCAACCTGAAGCAATAATACACCTCCAGTCTGGTGCTCAGCTCCACTATTTTCACACACAGCCACTTCACCAAGGGATACTTAGAGTATATATATTTTTTGCAACCTCAGAGGACACTGTGTCAATTATTCTGGGTATGGTCCTATGGACGGCTTCATTCCCTAATCAAAATAAATGGCCAGGGCAGCAGAAAGTGAATGGAGTTAAGCCCCCAATATTCCTTCGAGACAGGCAGGAAGGGGGTGCTGGGCCACAAACAAATCCATTACCACAAGGTAAATAGGACACATCAGCAGTTTTCATTTGAATAGTACAAATCTTGTGCCCACCCCTCCAAAGATGGTCCATTTTACCGCCAGGGACTGATTGCATGAATTTCCTTTTTTTTTCTCTGAACACCGCCCTGCAGTCCAGCTTACATAATGCATTCAGAGCATAAAAACTCTTCCTCATACAGCCGCCGAAAACTCAAAGTGGCTGTGACTAACTCACTGAAATGGGTGGGTGGGTGGTGGGGTGGAAAGGAGGGGGGGTTTAGCTACCTGCCTGGAAGATGTGGCGAAAGTGTAAGTTTAAACTTTTAATGTAATATTGTAGCTTAATATGGTGTCAAGCAAATCACGGGAGGATGAATGGTTAGAGGTGGTGGCGAATGGATGTAGGTGGTGGGGTCATTACATTCGGCCATCATAAAATTAAGTGTTTTTTTTTTTTCTCAACCCCCACACACACACGTTTTCCTGCTCACCAGCTGGTAGTGATTTCACTGTCAGGGTGTATATAATTTCAGCTGATAGTGAGACAGTTCTGCTTCAGGGAGCTTATTTTTCCCCCTCAGAGAGCCTTTAAGGCTCCTGCTGCTCGGTAAGGTATTCATATTGTCCATCTTTTTCCATCATTTTGCGTACTTCATGACAAACAAAGGTGCATCAGGGTTACATGTGAGCTTAACTTGCTTCGCTGCAGTTTGTAAAGTCAATGCCATAAAAGTCGGGGCTGCAAAAATCCAAGTTAAGCAATGTTAAGCAAAAGTAATTAAGCAATGAATTCAGAAAAATATTTTAATTACAGACGTTGCCACGTTTTATGATTTGTTTGTTCTGAACATCATTCATCAGCTAAATTACTGATTCTTTCTTCTTCATCATCTTTTTCTATCCTGCACCAGGTGGGCTGTTCGGGGACATCTCCAAACAGTCCTAAATATGGCAAACACAGACGCTGTGAAGACGACATATTCTTGATGTTGAGCAGCCTGAACCTGGGCTCAGCTTTGGTATGAGGAAAAAAATCTTTGCAGTTAGAGCCATAATAAATAAAATCACACTTTAAAAGACATTGGGTTAGTCTCAAAATTATCCATACCTCTGACAGATCTAGAATTAAATTGTCATTCAACAAAGTTGAGTGAGGGATGATATTTTTTTGAAAAAAGCTTCTTAAATTTTATTTAACTTCACATTTTCACATAAAATGACATGTAAACACATGTATACTTTTCTTAATAATTAATCCTTTTATCGGCTTTAGTATTCTTTAATTGATGTTTAATTTGACTTTTTTTGATGAGCTGCAGGCCTCTGATGTTTAAATACCTCTTTGCCATCACCCTAATCTTTTGCTCACTCCTTAGATGATCATGTTGAAGTCGAGACTCTAAAACATTTATGAACTACTTGGGTGCCCAGGAAGCCTTCTTGGTGCCCAGGAAGCCAACTTCCTGGGCACTCATCAGGGGTCAACTGTCATGGCGGATGATAGACCAGCAGCTTGTGCTTTTGCTCCTACTTTCAGTCGGACAAGGCTCAAACCTGACATTTATAAGACGGTGGATGGTAAAATTATTGTGGAGGATGAACTACTTAATTTCCTTGCAGTGAAATTGAGAACACTGAGCCAGGATGAAATTGTTATACTGGCAGTAAACGCGTTCGACTCTGAAACTATAGAGGCCTCCAAGAAAGTTCTGTTTGAGCTGTGTCAAACAACGCAGCGCAATATCGCACATAAAGGTGCGCAGAAGGATATCAATAACATAAAGAGTTGCCTTAAAGTTCTCAATGAATGCGGGGAGGATGTTCCACGGTTTGTCTCACATTATCTGGAGGATCTACCCCCTGTGACATTCACAAGCATGGATGTGTGTAGTCTCCTCAAGAAAATGGAACAGCTTTACGCGGATGTTGGTGCCATGCGGTGTGCGCTCCAAACTCAAGGGGAAGTTTGTGCGGATCTTCGTCTGATCACCACTAACGTGAACCGGAGGGTGTGTAGCCTGGAGGGTGTTATGGTCGATGTCCAGAGAAGGGAGAGGTTGCTCTACTCCGACCGCTGTGTGGACAGCCGGGCGTGCGCCGAGGAAGCGGTGCTGAATGGTAAGCGTGATGCGGCTGGACCTACACCTGTGAATCAGTGCGGAAGCGGCGGCCTGGAAACGAAGGCCATGGATATGCCGGTAACCGAGGAGGAGGCTACTGGGAACACTGCTACTCGTGATGAGGGGAGAGAGGGCCTGTGCAATCGGTCACATGCTGTAGTCAGTGGTGGCGAAGGTCAGGCGAATGCTGCAAAAGCAACACAGCTGTCGGGATCTCCAAAATGGTCGACTGTTGTCAAGAAAGGGAAGCTACAGGCTAATGGAAAAATGAGAACTCGTTTCACCTCCACACCTGGATTGAAGACGAGGTCAGGTAAAAGTTTGGCTATTGTGGGTACTGGAGCTGATGGCCACCACATTAAGACTGTGTCAACGAAAATGGTAAGTGTTTTCGCTTCTAGGTTTGCTCCTGATCTAGACGTAAAGACATTAACTGACTATCTTCGGATTCAGCTTGATCGGGAGGTTACGTGTCAAAAAATAGCTACGGCCAATAGCAGATATTCATCCTTTAAAGTGACTGCTGAGTGCAATGATGTAGCTGAGATGTACAATCCAGTGATATGGCCTGTGGGTGCTTATGTAAGGCGCTACTATGAGCCGCGCATCAGGGCTGGTGTTGCTGGTTCGAATGAGGGTGCTGCGTCTGCTGCGCAGGCAACTGGGGCTCCAGGGGCCCGTAGTACTGAAGCCTGATGTCATAAATCATGGGTGTAAAAGTTCTGTCATACAACTGTCGAGGTCTGCGCTTGGGCCAGAGCTCAGAGGATAAAGCACTGCGGCTAGTTGTAGACCACTTGTTGGGGCAGTGTGACGTGCTGTGTCTACAAGAGACTTTTCTGTCAAAGCAGGATCTTGAAGGATTAAATTCGTTAAATGAAAACTTTCATGGAGTGGGGGAGTCCAGCGTGGATATTGGTGATGGAATAATACGTGGGCGCATTCCAGGAGGAGTAGCAATCTTATGGAATACAAAACTTGACTGGTGTGTAAATGTCATCAGACTGGAAGTGGATTGGTGTATTGCAATACAGATTACACAAGGAGGCAAGGAATGTGTGGTGCTAAATGTTTACACCCCATATGAGTGTCATCTCAATGAAACTGAATATCTTCATAGACTTGCCTTCATAAGCTCATTTATCCAGGGCCAAGGGTCTTCCAATGTGTTAGTTATTGGTGATATGAACTCTGATATTGCGGATGAAAAGTCAATATTTGCTAATCATTTGGGATGTTTTTGTGATGATAATGGGTTAATTCTATCAACTAAGGTCCTATTACCTGCGGACAGTTTTACCTATATAAGTGAAGCGTGGCATACAACCTCCTGGTTGGATCACTGTGTGTCTACAGTAGATGCGCATACTTCTCTGACAGACATGAAAATATTTTATGAGCTATCAACATCTGATCATGTACCTTTTGGGATGGAAATACTTGTTCTAAAGTTACCCATGACGGAAAATCATGATAATGAAAGTACTTCTCATGTGGACTGGTACTCTCTCACACAAGAAGAAATTATGACCTATGGTGTGAACACAGATGACCTATTATGCAATATATACATGCCTAGAGAAGCAGTCCTGTGTGGAGATAGTGAGTGCAGGGATTCTGAGCATATTTCAGCCATTTCTTCCATGTATGATGGCATCATTAAAGCACTGATTGATGCAAGTTTATCTATATATAGACCTAAAACTAAGAAAAAGGGTAAACCTGGATGGAATGCCCATGTGGCTGAATTTCATGCCAAGGCACGTGAGGCGTCCATGGAGTGGATACTGGCAGGGAGACCAAGAAATGGGCCAGTTTTTGAAAACAAAAAGGTCACTAATGCCCAGTTCAAATATGCTCTGCGTTACATTGTAAAAAATGAGCAGGCTATGAAGGCTGACCCAATGGCCAGAAAATTGCAATGTAAAAATATGTACGAATTCTGGAAAGAAGTTAGGGCTATGAAAGCAAAAGTATCTCTGCCATGTGTTGTTGATGGCATCTCTGGCACAGATAATATTCTGGATTTGTGGCGGAATCATTACAATAGGGTTTTTAACTGTGTCCAGAGTGACTCCTACAAATTCGGTGGAAATGATGTTGACAGTGTAGATGCTATTTTGTGTCATGAAGTTGTTAATGCCATTTCCAGGCTTTCAAATAATAAAACTGCAGGGTTGGATGGTGTTACTGCTGAGCACTTAAAGTTTGCAAGTGCAAGGTTAGCTCCTCTACTCTCTATTTGCTTCACAGCATGTTTTGTACATGGGTTTTTACCTGACCACATGCTAACTGTTTTGTTAGTCCCTGTCATTAAGAACAAAGCAGGGAATATTGGCAGCTCTGACAATTATCGCCCAATCGCACTGGCCAGTATTGCTTCTAAAATTGTTGAGTTAATCCTGCTGGACAGGATCTCAAAATTTGTCTCTTCTGCAGACAATCAGTTTGGTTTTAAAGCAAAGCTGGGCACAGATATGTGTATATATGCTCTTAAAGAGGTTATTGATAAATACAAGAAACAAAATTCTTCTGTTTTTACATGTTTTTTAGATGCCTCCAAAGCTTTTGACAGGGTTAATCATGGCAAGTTATTTTTTAAATTAACTCAGAGGGGTGTACCCAAATTTCTTGTACGGATACTTAGCTATTGGTATGCTCACCAAGAGATGTATGTCAAATGGGGGAACAGTATGTGTGCTCCATTTAAGGTTGGCAATGGGGTCAGACAGGGGGGGATATTATCCCCTACTCTTTTCAATATGTATTTGGATGATCTTTCAAAGAGACTAAATGCTTGTAAAACTGGATGTATTGCTGGAAATGTTGTGCTGAATCATCTAATGTATGCGGATGATTTAGTGGTTTTCAGCCCGAGTACAGCTGGGCTCCAACAGCTGCTTAATATCTGTGCGCACTATGGTCTGGAGCAAGATATTAAGTATAACCCAGCAAAGAGTGTTATAATGATCTGTAGAACTAAGGAGGATAAAAATGCAAACTTCCCAGACTTTTATTTGTCTAATATGATGCTGAATGTGACTAACAAAACAAAATACCTTGGGCATATTTTAACTGACGACCTGATGGATGATGATGACATGGGGAGACAATGCAGGACATTGTATGCTCAGGCGAACACACTGGCACGCAAATTTAAATTTTGTACGGATGAAGTGAAAATAGAGTTGTTCAGATCATACTGTACACCGCTATACACAGCTCACCTTTGGTTAAACTATAAAAAAAGTACAATGCAAAGGTTGCAGGTGGCCTACAATGATGCTTTTCGTGTGCTTCTTAGGAGGCCAAGATGGGCTAGTGCGAGTGAGATGTTTGTTACAGCTGGAGTTAATACGTTGCAAGCTACATTGCGGAAATGTATGTACAGTTTCATCTGCAGACTCAACATCTCTGAGAATCGAGTGATTGTGTCACTTATTAATATCAGTTACAGTGCTATTCGCTACCAGTCTGGTCTATGGACGCACTGGTATAGTTGCCTTCTTTTAAAGTGACTTCTTAGCTTTTTATTGTTACTGTTGTTGTTTTTGTTGTTCTTGTTTGTCTGCCTTGGACCCTGAGTCTGTAATAAAGATATCTATCTATCTATCTTCTTCAAACCTAAGAATCCAAGAGGAATTAATAACTTTGATCCTAAAGATAAATTTTCATACATGTTTAAGACAAAGTTAATTATATGTTTTTAACCCAGAGAAATGTCCCCACTGGGAAAACCTAGCAGTATCTTAAGCTAGCAGTGAGGTAAGAACTCAAAACCATGATGCAGATTTATGAGTATATTTCTATTTGAATAACTACGTGGTCAAATTGACACCCTGAGACCGTCTGTAACTCTTAAGTTGAACTCACTGTTGCCCGTATGTCCATACTTGCCTCTCTCTATCATCTCTCTTTAACATCAGATGTGCAGAATTTATATATTTCTATTGTTGTTAGGACCATGTAACTATACCAGGAGCTACAAAGAGGAGTCATTTTAACCCCATAGGAAAGAAATAAAGTGCTGCATCCACAGCTGTAATGATACTGTTGCAACATTGCTGTTGCAACCAGGCTATAGCACAGAGAGCTGACAAGGTTTGTGACGAACTGAACAAACAAAATACATCTTCACTGTTTTGGTCCACTGACCAAATCATAGAGCATTTTAAAAACACATTTATAACATAGGACAATTACACCTCATGCATGTCCTCAGCCCAACAAAACAGTCCCAGAATGCAACAAGCCAATACAAAAAAACTGAACTGTGGGGTGATGTGGCCAATGGATTGCCCAGACAGTTGTGTGCTGTCTCTATATCCCTATGCGATCAAGTCAGATGATATATGCCCTTTATATCGCATGTTCCTGCTGATTCCCCTGCAACAACATAAGGCTGCTTCTCACTATACCTGTAAAACATTGCAATAATGCTTTAGTGACAGCTTTGGTACTCGTATTTTTCACTGAGACATTCTACGTTGACTCTCTCCTCACTGCAGATGAGCCAACATATTGGATATGTTGCCATTACCAGGAGCAATGCATGTTGCAGTGTTTGCACATGCATACATTAGACCAAACTGTACACACAAGCGTACCAAGCAGCTGGTACTAATCCAGGTTTACTCTCGGAAATATGCAATTTTCAGGTTTAAGTTGCTTCATATGGCTAAAATTTACTTTATTAGTCTGACTAGAGTGAAAATTGCTCCAAACTCAACGATAAAACTCTACTCCACTGCAGGTAAGCAATTAACTGCTGATAACTACTTCACAGAACAACACTTCAGGGAAAATCCAAAACAACCCCCTGCGTCACCAGTTGAATGTAGCAAAGCTAAAGGCTCTATTTTGAACAGAGATAGATTTTTGTTTCAGGATCTTGACAGCAATGTGGGGTGAAAAAAGGCTCTGCTCGAGTGTTTCACAAGGTAAAGCCTGCTATGACAACTCTTTCTAAATGTAACAAGAAGACAAAAGTAAGTGCGAGTAAAAGCAGAGGCAGGATCTCTGGAAAAGAAAAGGTGTCACAGAGAGATGCAATAAAAATAGAGGGTTCACTCTAAAAAAGAAACCGTGGCTGACATCCACATATTTCCAAACCGTGGTGACAAAACGTTGGATTTCACATCATGAGCTATCATGAGCTAATACGTTTGGACCATGCTGTACTGGTACTGATGTCTTGTCCGCATCCTTTCAACATAGCAAAACTTGACTGAGATGGTAAACACCTTTTCTCATAGGAAGAAGGCAGCAGATAGACCTGCTGCGAGTGTGTGGAGACAGTTTGATTCATTCTATTCTTGGTCTGTTTCTTCAAGCTTTTCTTTTCATACGCAAAGTCTGGCTCAAAACGCAAGCGAAGGCCATCACGTTGAAACGCTCGGTCTGAAGGCCATCTTTCAAGCAGTTCAAAATGAGTCACATAAAGCAAAGAGCACCGTTTTGTCTGAGGCTATACTCTCCAGAATAAATAGTCATGTCTGGTTAGAATAGCTCCTGTAAAATGTTGCATAACAAGCAGCTCTTGGGGAACAAAAAAAGACATTGAAAAGAATGACACAGCTGAGACAGCAAAAAGCAGAACAACAACAATGTTCTTCTGTGGGGCTTTTCTTTCCACTCGGTTGTCAGACACTCAGAACAGGGTTCCTGCAATATCTTGACAAGTCTGGAATTTAATTTGAACATTTTTCATTTCACAGGTATGGAAAAGAGAAACCTGAGTATAGAAAAAGTTGTTTGCAGATGTTATTTCTTACTCTATAATAGAAACCCCCCCAGAATTTCTGAATATTTAGGTCCTTTTTAAATTACTTTATATTTGCAGAGTTTTGAAAAAGCATTTGCTTCTTAAAGATTGTAACACTTGAATGTTTCAGCCAATTTGCATCAAACACGACAACTTGGTAAATAAGAAAAGCTGTTTTCAAATTACAAAAAAATGCTGTCTAAACCAATCTGGCCCTTTGAAAGAGTACTTGGGACCCCTGCAGAGAGGTCTGCAGATTTTTAGTGTTATGATTCTTGGGTGTTTGGTTTCATTCATGTTTGTATTTTGAGCATCTCCTTGTTTATTTTATTAGGTCTTACCATATAAGGAGTTCAGTTCATGTATTCATTCTAGCTGAACAAGTCTTGCAGTACCAGTTCATTCCATTTGTATCTCACTTCTTTAGTTCATTCTTGTGTTCTGTTCTTAGTGCTTTTGAATTTTGTTCTCTTAAGGCGCATTTCCACTATCGAAATGTTTTTAAATTTTACCAGACTTTCATCTATTGGGGTAAATCTGTTGGCCTGGTCCTCTCAGCCGTCATGTATTCATACAAAACTGAGCCTTTAAGGAATTTGCTAAGACGTCTGCATATCATGACCATTTTGATAGTAAGAAGTGTCACCAAAAAGGGCCCACAGCAGCAGAACTAAAAAGAGTTTGACAATGGAAGAAGCAGGGAAGGTTTCTGCGTTTCTGTTTGCTATGTTGTTACAAACTGTTTGCTTTGCCAACTTTTCCAATTGTAGAAAGCCAATTGTTTGGCAAAATCTACTAATTTCCCTCTGAGTTACAACTACTCAGCATGACTTACCCCCAATTTCCACTGCATGCGCTCCGCTCCGCTCCGGCACGCACTCCGCAGCAAAAACGCTCCCATTGTAATCACTGAGAGCATTTCCACAACCACATTTCTGGGTGTTTTTCAAAATAAATCAATAAAGACAGACTAGACATTTTTTGTATGCATAGCTATATTAATATAAGTCCGCATATATTTATACATATGTTGTCCAATATATCTTGACACAGAATAACAGAGAATAACTCTTCTTTCCTGTTTGTTTTCCACGGAATGAAGAATTTTGTTCTGACTTTATTTTTTTACCGCATTTATTACTGGCTTTTATCGTGAGATATCGCAATTCCTGCGCATGGTTCTTTGACCACCTCTGGGCTGCGGACCGGAGCGGATCTTAAGTGCATGCAGTGGAAATTGCGAACGGCCGTGGAGTGCGTGGCGGACCGGACCGGACCGGAGCGCATGCAGTGGATATCGGGGGTTAGGCACAGCTCTAGCGACTCTACCAGGCCACTTCGGAGTACATTCCCCAAGACTTTGTTGGTTCCTGAGATGGGCCCAAAAACTGCTCTTTCGGCCCAGCCCTGTGAAGTGGAAACACACACATACTGTGACTGTTCGGTAAAATTACCCTGAAGTTCCAATAGTCCAAATGCACCTTTAGATCTTGGTTGTCCCCTCCCGACAGGTTGTCTCACCCCCCACCCCCACCCCCCTCTCTCTCCACAATAGGTTGTTTCTTAAGGCTGTTTCAAAAGACAATACCGGCATCAGTGAGCCTTTTGGTCATTCATTAGTGGTCAGCCTGTGCCGGCAATGTGCCGCGATCAGGTGTTTTTCACAAAAGATTACGCGATGGCGGGATAAAGGGGGGTGTGGGGGTGGTTTCCTGGATGTCGACGTGCAGCGTTGCGTATATACCGTGAGACAGAGTCCATGGTGTACAGACAAAATAGCTTGGACATAACTTGTTTATATGCCAATCGAAGCCCCACTCCTCAAGTCTTTTTGGTAGCCGCTCCAAAAGGTGGCTGTCCTTCACAGTCCCCGTGAACTGTCTGGCGATCTGGTTTTCAGCTCTAAATGCCAAAAGCTCCCACCAAAGTCTTGCATATTTTCAGTGTGAATTTATGGCCAACCAGAAAGCTGTGTTTCTCAACTGCGATAATGACAAGCAAAATCAGCACTAAAAATGGAAATAAAGAAAATCAATGTTTCAATTTATCTCTAACATAAATTTGTTTTCTACAATATTTCAACATAGTTTTATGGTCAAAGTCACAAACTTTTTATAATATAATAATGAATTTACGCCCTGCCCATTCAAATACATGGAAGAAGTGCGGGTGAGGCAGTGGTAGGCAATCTTGTGCCTCACCTCTGGTGGCGCTTTGTCACACACATTGAATGAAGCAGGCAGTTAGCGCATCCTCATTGCTGTCTCTCTTTATATCGCCAATATACATGTTTTATTACACATGTGCTACACATACTGAGCTTCTACAGTCTGTGTAATATCTTTAATAAATATGTGTGACATAGTCTTTCTGTTTGGCCATAAATGCACACTGAAAATATGCAAGGTGAGGCAGAAAATCCCGTGCCTCACTGATAGGGGGCAGTGCTGAGCCCAATAGGCACAAGAGGCAAGAGATGTTGTTCTACTATGAATCAAAAAGACTGAAAAAATTTGAGAAAATACTAAAACCTCAATCGGAATAGAAGAAATCCAGCACAACTCTCCTCCTTATGGATCATATCCAGTGAAGCAGCTAGATTTTTTTTAAATGAAGGCAAACAAAGGTGATTTTTACATGAGTGATGGAGAGATTTGTGAAGCAGGATAGGTGCATGCACTTAATATACAAACAAAGGTAAGCTCATACACGATTTTCAAATATAATATAAACAAATAAGCCAAAACAAATTTTTCTTACTGAATATTAAATACTATAGTTTTCTTCCTAACATATTGTTAAATAGTATGGAATTGATTAAAGCATAATTAAAAGTTTTAAAAACATAAAATATTCCAGTTAGGGTAAAAACTGAAACAAGCTTCTATTTTGGGTTTAAGATCTCTGATTCCAGAGGAATCACTCAGTGCCTCACCAGTAATAACCCTCACCGCACGTCACTGCCAGCAACTATTACTTTTTCACATAGTATCAGGTAGGGTTGTGTATTGGTAGAAATCTGGCAATACGTAAAACTATATATATATATATATATATATATATATACTTAAAGCACTCCAACCTGTTTCATATATATATATATACTTAAAGCACTCCAACCTGTTTCATACTTAAACATCCAGTTTTATTACTAAATCTAGCTGATCCACTGGAACGAAGGAGGTGAAAACAGCCACCAGCTATCAGTCATACTTTTAATTTTACTACAAAAATGACTGTCATCATTAATAGTACCAAATTTTAAAAAAACAAAACAAAAAACTGATACTTTACTTTTGAATATCGATACAATATCGGGAAATAAAATATCGCGATATATTGGTGTATCAATATGTTCTTACATTTCTAATATCAGGTTGGTTTGAACAGCTTTTGTTTTGTTTAATAAATGAAATAACCTAAAAAGACAATTTTGAATTTACTCATGTACAGAAAAAACTACAGAAAATGAATTGATTGCTAGATTTTAGCTATTTGTTGATCCATAATTTGGAAAATAAATTTCAGATTTTTTTAAAGGCTCTTTCAGTTGATACATAAACAAAAGTATGTAATTTATTTTTGACTAATCTAAAATGTCAGTTTTCCACCAATTCATTGATTGAGAAAACATGAGGGGTGGTGAAAGAGGAAATATTTGATGAAAATAAATCAATATATGATTTTAAAAAATTGTCAGTAAATAAAAATCTATAATAAATACAGAATATGAACCAAACGAGAAAATAAAGGAAACTAATAAAACAACAGGTTGAAAATCAAATAGTGATGTTAAGTTAAAACTGTTAAACTATATTACTTTGTCATACTGTATAATCAAATAGGCTCGGAAAGTCCTTTTTTTATTTTTGGATGTTGTTTTTGCCACATTACTTTATCAATCCATTTATTTATTATTTATGGAGGATTAGTCCTCCATGCATAAGGCAAAGACAAAAACATCTAGAAATGGAGCCACCTTTTGTGTCAGTGGCATTTGAAAACACGGTACTATACAAATAATAGTCCGCCATTGCCTTGAACTATTTGATTAGATAGTCAGGGTGCCAGAAGTTTTATGGACATGCCACACACCATATATGCCTCTACTCTACGCTAGGGCTGGACGGTGATATATATATATATATATATATATATATATATATATATATATATATATATATATATATATATATATATATATATATATATATATATATATATATATATATATATATATATATATATCGATACACGTGTGGTGCAATAGAAAAGAAAAAAGGGTAAATGAAAAGTTCATAAAAAAAAGAGTTCCCCATACTTTTTCATCATAGCGTATTGGGTAGCTTATTACTACAGTCATTACTAACATTAATTTTGAACCGAAATACGAGGCACATCAATACTAAATGTAACAATAATGAAGCAAAAACGCAGGAAATACTACAGTCACCAACATTTTCGTGCGAACCACCTCCATAGCCGACCCACTGCGGATAGGGGCTGCTGTCATGGTTGCAGAGAAGGCACAACACAACCTAGCTGCGCTGCTAGCAACACCTGCGGCTTTAAAAATGTCCACCCGGTACTCCACCACGTCCTCAAAAGGCAAAACGCTTTCAAAAATGCAAATTTGTGTAGGAAGACCTCCTGGCTTCAGCACTCAATCACTGGACTAAGCTCCAGTGTTTTGATTATCGTCTACATTCAGCAGTCGGTGAGCAGCTTGTTAGCTTTAGCTTCAGCAGCTGTACCAAATTATTACTTCTTTTTATTTACGTGTCCCGTTTGGCAGTGTGGAGTTTAGAATTGGTGTCTGAGTACCAAGTAGAAGCCCAATAGATTTACTTTCACAAGCGGAGCAGTACAGCTTTTGCCATAGTACTCCACTTGATATATGTGTGAAAAATATTTATTATGAATTGCTGGGGGTTTTATTTCCTGATGTTATGGACAAGGAGACAGAAAATTAAAGGGAAGAAAGAAAGAAGATGAAGAAGACAGGCAGAAAAAAAAGTCAAGAGAGAGGGTGAGTTGAAAATACAAGAGAGGAAAAGGAACAAAGAAAACACAGGAAAACATTGAAGTCTGCCTCCATACCCACAGGACGACAGAGAGAGGAAAAAAAAGGAACATCGACAAAACAAACCAAACATTGTGAACTAAGAACTACTCAACCACATCACACAAAAATGGATATAAAAATACAACAACAATGTCACAGAAAAACTTGTGGTACCGATTAATCAAGATCTAATAATGATAACCTCAGCCCAAGAATATATCTGTAAACACCAGAGACCCCACACCTATGTGTGTGTGTGAGCATGCTGGTGCATATAAGGTTTCTCCATAAGAGTGTTCGATAGCTGGTGTAAGCAGGCATCAATCCGTCTCCCAGGAATCGATGCAGACATGAAAGAGATCAGAGCCAAGACGTCCAAAGGGCATCCAATAAAGGCTAGGGCCGGTCCAACCCGCCAATGAACCGACCATGCACGGTGCGCACAGAACAGGTGATCGAATGAGCAGAGATGCTGGATCCGTATCCCGCCGAGCCACCGAACAGGCACCACCCAACAATCGCAAACCTGGCACCCCTAAAAGAGGTGCCCGACCGACACACCGGCCCCCACAGGCCAGGCACGCACCAGGTCCGAACCGGACTGACCACCGATGAACCAGTGGGTAGGGGCATCAGTCACTGGCAGGGAGTGATGGAGGCCCCCCATTAAATGTAAGGCTTGAGGTGCGCCAGGCGAGGGGGCAGACCAAGACCCAACCTGACAGGTAGACAAAGACATACAGACACAGTCATACGTTCCCTCCCTCTTAAACACGTACATTCTCACTGACTCACCAAGACACCCAAGAAATGACGCTGTACCCTCACTCACACACCCCATGCACACTTTATGCTCCCAGGTCCAGGTACCGATGCCCCAGTAGAGCAACCAGCCCCCGGACCCGGGAGATGGACCCCCTACCTTCTAGGACGGAGACAAGCAGACCGCCAAGGGCCCCACAGTGGCGAAGCAGCCCGACAGCCTAGGACCTGGACCAGTCCACCTTTTCCTCCTCCAGGCCCCAACCCCTGATGGCCAAATGTGGTACCAGATTATTACTGATGTCACTCAGGTATCCTAACTTGATTTATTTTTGTTTCTTACTAACTTTCAGTCATGGCAAAAAAAGGTGTTTGAATAAAGGGTTGAATTGAATTTAGTTTTTGTGTGTACTTTATTAAAATATGTTAATTAAAAAATAGCATAAAATGACCAGGGCCGCGCTTAAAATATAAATTTTTGTAGTGATTGATAGTCATCAATATTGATCAATATGACTTTTCTTTTTATTGATATGCTCTTTTTCAATATCATCCAGCCCTACTCTACAAAATGCTGTCTGAGCATAATGAATCCTTGAAACTAAAAGTGAAACTGACAGCTTGGGCCTACTTTCTGATGAATTTGGCAAATAATTATTTGACTGCTTGAGGTTGGATTCAAATATCTTTCATAGATGGTCACTGGAACCTTAAAGAGCAACACACCCCCAAATCAACTTTTTGTGTGGATGAACTGTATAAATGAGTGTCTAATGGTGTTTTCTACATGTCTGGTCATTATTCCATCTCAAAAAGATCGCTCTGAGACAAAGGAGCTCACGTTGCTCTCCATCTTCCTCTCTGTCTGTGTCTGTGTCACTGCATCAGCGCGGCTGTCAACAGGACAATCACAGCCCAGACCTCGCCCAGCCCTCTCCTCCCGCACGTTCGCTGGTCCGCCAGGCAACACCTAATTTTGGCGCATTTTTAAACAGGAAATGTGAACGGAGTAAGACGGTAAGGGGGGGTGAGATGCTCTTTAAATATGAAAAACAGACACAGAACCTGATCCAGCAACACTACTGAATATCAACACGTTTGATCCTGATACACATGGGAATGGATCCAAAGCGACACATACTTCAAAGATGTGACAAAAATTGATGTTCCACAAAATCCCCTTTATTCCCTCGCGTTTAGACCTGCATGGGGGTTGGGGGGTATAAATGTGATCATGCTTTTAAATCTGTGGGGGGAGGGGGGGGGTGGATGTGATTTACGTGGGGTCATTTTTAATCTGTAAACCACATTGAGTTGCAATGTTTGTATAAAAAGCACTTTATAAATAAAGTTTGATTGATTAATTGATCCAGTGTCTTCCGATTTTTAGAGATCGGGTCGCGGGGGCAACAGCTTAAGCAGAGAGATCCAGACTTTTGTCTCCCCAGCCACTTCGGCCAGCTCCTCAGGGGGAATCCCAAGGCGTTCCAAGGACAGCAGAGAAAAATAGTCCCTCCAATGTTTCCTGGGTCCTCCTCTGGGTCTCCTTTTAGCGGGACACGCATGGAAGTTTTCACCAGGGAGGCATCCAGTAGTCATCCTAACCAGATGTCCGAGCCATCTTAACTGGCTCATCTCGATGTGGAGGAGCGGGGGTCTACTCTGAGCCCTTCCCGGATGACCGAACTTGTACCTGTGATCTTGTTCTTTCGGTCACTACCCAGAGCTTGTGACCATAGATCAAGGTAGAAACGTTTTCTGGTAAATCTAGAGCTTTGCCTTTCAGCTCAGCTCTTTGTTCACCACGACAGGCCTGCACAGCGCTAGCATCACTGTAGATGCCGCAACAATCCGCCTATCATTCTTCCGTTCCATTTTTCCCTCATTCGTGAACAAGACCCCTAGATACTTGAACTCCTCTACTTGGGGCAGGGCCTCTTACCTGACCCTGGAGAAGGCACTCTACCCTTTTACATCTCAAGACCATGGTCTCGGATTTGGAGGTGCTGATCTTCATCCCAGCCGCTTCACACTCGGCTGCAAACTGCTCCAGCAAAAGCTGCAGATCAAGTCCTGATACAGCCAACAGAACCACATCATCTGCAAAAAGCAGAGACCCAAACCTTAGGCCACCAAAATGGATCCCCTCAACACTTTGGCAGGACCTAGAACTAGGCCATAAAAGTTAAGAACAGAATTGGTAACAAAGGACAACCTTGGCGGAGTCCAACCAAGGAGTAAGCTCCTCTGGTGCAAATGTGAAGCCAATGCGTAAGTGACAAAAATAGCAGCTCCCCCCTTATCTGCTAGAGACTGGCTACAGAAAGGAGCAAGTTCCCATTGACTCCCTTCTTAAAAATGCCAACTTCACAGCAGAAATAAACATGTTTACAGCCTGGTTCAGCCTGGGTGGTGAGAACCGCCCATTAAGCTTCAATTCAGCTCTTCAGAAACCTAGAGGTGACATCACAGAGGCTCCGTCCATCTTATAGATATAGTCTATGAGTCCAACTCTCACCAGAAACAAGCCCAACTTACTGCCAGCAGTGGGAAACAAACTCTGACGATACCAGTCGTACAAGGACCTAACAGCCCATATCAAGGGGTCTGGTACCCCATACTCCCAGTGTAGTTGGCAGATCTGCTCGGGCAGCCTGATCTGCTTCGGGGCCTGCGCCTGGCTGTGACTTTGTATTACATGATTAGCTAATCGTTAGCACATTGACGTAGTGTGCAGTTTTTTAAAGAACTTTATTGAACAAATAGCAAGTATACAGAAGAATTCAACAGATACAAACAGCGAGGGGGTGTTATATAAATACTGTACATGCAAAGATTTATGTATTATTATAGCCTTTTTCTTAATAGTTTGATATTTATTTTTTTATAGTTAAACATTTATCATCTTTTTTGGGTATTCTAATAAAACATTTTTTCCATCATAAGGGAAAATCCGTCAAAATACATTAATAACAACCTGCTGAACTCTTTCCAAAGCCCATGTGTGAGCAGCACCAGAAAAAATGTCACGTTTTTTTGATGATCCCAACAGGAGCTGTGATTAACATTCACGTCTCTTTTAAATTTCACCATATAGTGCTTGGCAGGTTTAAGAATGAGGCCGCAGTGTAGTTTGTCTGAGTGACGTTGCCGTAGTGTGACGTCATCGGCAAGCGCAGGGCACCCGAGCAAATCTGGTACCTACACTGGAGTACCCTTCACAGCACTACTATACCAGGTATATCAAGATACAAAAGGATTATAGAGGAAGTTGAAGTGAAATTTTGTTTTTATAATCTGAGTTCTATCGGACCCAGTGGAGGCATACATATTGTCTTTGAAAAGCTTCAGTCCAGTTTGCTTAATAAAGGATAATGTATATAAAGGATAGCATAAGGGGAAGGAGATTCAATTGTAGAAATATTGGGTTTACTATTGATATCGTTCAGCATTTTAACAAACTATAACGCTACAAACAATGAACCAAAACAGTCTTTCACATTCAGTCACCACAGATTAGAAACTATAAACAGAGGCTCGTAAAATGTTATTGTAAGACACACTTATCTTTATCCAATGTGCAACAATAAAACAGTGCTGAACAAATTCCCCAGAGTAGAAGTAAGGCTGAAAAGACGAGCAGGTTGACTGCTGCAGCTCAGGGCCATACATGAGCATTTAACTAGCAGAGATTAACTACTGGATTTCCACTGGGATCCTGGATGTCCTGGTGTAGCGCCTGGAGGAGGAGAGATACCAGCGGAGAGGCAGAGGAGGGGGCTAAACGAATGAGAATGTAGGTGTAGATTGTCCATGTCGCGCTGACAGCTTTGGTCACTTGAGAGAAGGGTTGACAAAATTAAACAACCTCCACACCTTCCTTATTTTCCGTGTTTCAGTCCCAGTGGGAGGCAGTAATTAATTTGACATATATATTTAATGGCACTGCAACCAAATGGTAGCCTGATGCATCATGATCATTTGTAAGTTGTATTAATGTAAAAAATTAAGTATTTATTCTCCTTGAAAGTTAAATTTGTTCATGACATGTTGTATTTAGATAAAACACCAAAAAACAGCGCATAAATGTAAAGTGAAATAAATACCAAACTAGGTTCAAAACTGCAAACCTACCAAGAAATGGCAATCTAGCTAAACTGATAGGACAGACAAGGGTATCATTAATCAGAGAAGCAGCAAAGCTGCCCATGGAGGCTCTGAAAGAGCTGCAGAGATTCACAGCTAGGGTAGGAAAATCTGTTGATAGGATAACTGTCAGTCGTCCACTCCATAAATCTGGTCTTTATGAAAGGTGTGGCTGAAAGAAATCCATGTGAAATCATGTTTAAAGTTTGCCAAAAGCCATATAGAAGACACAAAAAAGAAGATGCTCTGGTCAGATGAGATCTGAATTTAAAATATCCAATTGTTGTAGATTAGCACCTTCTGTTGCAATCTTATATTAATGTTGTTGGATGGTCTCCACCCAGTCTGTCTGTTCTGTAACTTTGCATAGAGAAATGAGCAAAAATAACGTTTTGTTAGACCTTGCAATGGCAGAATGCAGTTCTCTTAGAAGAATATCTTGTATTTAAATTTTCAAACCAACAGTACAGCAGCTGTTTTTATTAGTCAATTTATTCCCTGCTGAAAACTGTCCCTCATTTCTCCATCATGTCTCCTGAGCTCGGTAATGGCGCCCGTCAGTCTAACATGGATGGACACATTTATGGTACCTTTCTGGTTGTTCCTGACATCTACCCAGGCCTGTGCTTGTTAGCATGCATAACGTCACATTCATACCCACTGGTCATTCTGTAAATAATACGGGATCATATACATCGCTCAAAATAGTTAACAATCTATATGACTAAAGTTTGGTCAAAATGACAAAAACATTCCTCCAAACCTTGAATGAAAAAACTATGAATTTCTTGAGTTTTATTTCTTGTTTTAGGAACATAAACATTAATATGTTGCAGAGAAGTAAAACTGTATTTAAAATCAATCAAGCTGAACTCTTAGAAATACGACAGTCTCATCACAGTCTGACTTGAGACCTCCACCAACAACTGGTTTTTAATATAGTATTTGGCTTTCTGTTTCTGTTGCAAAATTTCATTTTACTGACAAGAATTTCAATAAGCTCCAACTTAATGAATTAGACTTTTAGTGTTAGAGCAATAATGAAAGTTATGATCATTTGAATGTCACTTTGCCACAAGTTTAAGATATTTCTCTGCCAGTGATGTGGGAAACCCCCCTTTTGCCATGACCCTGGGGAGTTAGTTGTTTTCAGTGTCTCCTCTATTTCCCTCCACCTTTTGTGTTGCTTATCTAATCGCAGGGCAAAGGTCTTACAGGAAACTATGTATTCATCAAGCCACAGAATAAGAAGGCCTGACTGACTCACTAGCAATGCCAGATTGTCTGTCTCGCTTAAAAAGTCCATCTGTCTGAGGTGCTATGCTTCTACTGTTTCAAAGTTACCCAACTGTTCCTTCCTTGTAACTAGAGCGGGGGGGGGGGGGGGAATTGCACCAAACTTTGTTTTCTGTATTGAAGGTTTTTGAAAATTAAGCTCAGATGTAAGGGAACATTTATTTTCTATGATACATCAACAAAGGTCTGCTGTTCATTTAAGCTGCAGGTGCGTGAGAGCAAGACTTGCAGTTAACAGAAAGACCGAATGTATTATAGCAAACCTACCCTGTTTAATGTCTGAGCATTCAAGCTCTTTCAGTTATGGAACATCCTGGATATGGAAATATTGACAGCCTTTTGGAAATCTCCAGGTTGAGCTCAGGATCTACACCGTCTTGAGTTTACACATGAAAACTGCTGTTTTTGTAATGATGGCTGCACTAAGAGGGCTAAACTTACTGGAAGATATTGAAAAGAGCATATCGATAAAAAGAAATATCATTTTGATTGATTTTTATCGTTATTGATTACTATCAAAAAATTTTGAAAATGCATTTTAAGTGCAGCCCTGGTCATTTTATGCTATTCTTTAACAAACTAATTTGATTAAAGATTTCAAATCAGCCCTTTATTCAAACACCTTTATTACAGTAACTGAAAGTTTGTAAAAAATGAAAAACAAATCAAGTAAAGAGATCTGAGTGAAATCAGTAAATACAGACAAAGAAAAGACTAATATTATTAACCATTATGGTATTGATTAAAAGTATTTTAATTATGTTATCAATTTAAATTGTAGGCTTATCTTGATGCTTTTTTATTTCTTTTAAAGGTTTTATAACACTTTAATATATTAAATGCTCAGACATTTGGTTTAATTTGTGTGCAAAACCTGGCCAATAAAGCTGATTCTAGTTAAGTTAAGGTGCTAAAGCTAACAAGCTACTCACCGATGGCTAAGTGTAGACAGCCTCCAAAACACCGGAGCCGAGTCCAGGGATTGGATGCTTAAGGCAGCAGGTCTTCCATTCCCTGTTTTTCTTCTTCAAAGTGTTTTCGCTTCTGGGGACGTGATGGAGAACCTGGTGGACATGTTTAAAGGCACCGGTGTTGTTAGCACCACAGTGAGTGTGTCTCTGGACAAAAGTGGCAGTGGCAGCTTAAGTCCCGCCACGACAACATTGGTGACCAAAGTAGCCTATTTCCTGTTTTTTGTTAATTATTGTTACATTCAGTGTTGATGTGCATCCCGTATCAGTTCAAATTGACTAAGTAATGATTGTAGTATTAAGATACCCAATAGGCAATGATGACAAATGAAGGGAAACTTTTTTTTATTGAACTTTTTAATCAACCCTTTTTTTCTGTTGCTCAATATATAGGCTATTGTTATTGAATTATCATCCAGCCCTAGCTAAACTCTATTTAGACAATTGGTCTAATTTCAAATTGTAAAACCATATTGCTTACACATGCTGCATGAAGTGCAAAATATTTTCAGTGCTGTTTTTATGTGTTTATATGATACAGTTCTTGAAAGTAGATCAGAATTGGCTTAAATGTATATCAGCGTGTCAAAGCTTTAATGACAGATCAGGCTTTGATCAAGAAGATCCGTAATAGACTATAAATCTCTGATCAGTGAAAAGGTGACAAACAACCTTTGAACGTTTGAAATAACAACCAGGACCAAACATCTCTTATGGTAGGAACATGTTTCTGCAGCAGTTCACATTTCTTCTATTTTTTCTATAAGTGCACAGTATGGCTCACTTTTATTTATCTATTTTTTTTCTTTGACAGCATGCCATCTGTCCTCCCTTTCTATACCTATCCCTGTGCATCTCTAACCCCTCTTCTCTTTCTGTTCCTCTTTTCTAGAAGTGGAACCGATCAGTCTGGATTCTCTCCTCCGTCAGAAAAAAGCTCTCCTCTACTTGTGATGCAGAGCAGGACATAAAGTACAGGGATGTGGCATATATCCAACAATGCTGGTTCAGAGAGGAGGAGTGCAGCATTTTGCATGCAGGCGGGATTAGCCTAATTGAAGTGTCAGCCTGTGAAAATTGTGGATGCGCGCGGGTTAACGTCTGTGTATAGCAGAGGCTTCACTCATCTGGGTGATGATGAGAAATTTGGCCATCATTGCAGGCACCATTTGATTGTGTGTGTTTGTGATGGCGATTGTAAATCCCCCCCATCATGTATATTTATGATGCTGAGATGGCAAGGTGGAAGCAGTAGGATATTTAATTACTCTCCACCATTGGGCCATCTATATTCACAATTAAAAGCATCATCAGTCTTGCTTATTTAAATGCATTTGTAAACTTATGAACAAACTAATCAGCACATTGCCACCCTGTTTTTGCTGCAGTCAGAGCTTCCAAATCCATCTGTCTGCTTGTATTAATTTAGACGTCATTTTAATTGAGATGTGTCAATGTGACGATAATAACTGCAAATCAACATTCAGTCTAAGACAGGAAAAGGTAAGAAAAAGATACCTGCAGCACTGATGGAGCAACAACAGCACCGTCATCGTCTTGTCAGAGAATAGAACCCAAATGACTAGCTTAAATGGGTCTCCTTCAACATTTGAGAGCTTTTTTAATACTTTTTTTATAAGTAAGATGGAGCTTGGTCAGTTTCATGCAGGGGCGGAGTGGGGCACTAAAATCCACAGAGAGAATTCTGACCACACCAGCCCCCATCCACACAATGACATAAACACCTCAATTTGGATAATACAGAGAATATAGTTGTTTGTTTTTTAGTACTTTGTAAAAATAAGTAGGGCATATTTAGCATGCATCAAATGTTTCTTGCCAACTGCCATTAAACAGAAGTTTATTGCTTATGGTATTATTTTCAGTGGGTTTTTTTCGTCGTAAGTTTTAAATGTCCTACGTTTTTGAACTTGCAGGTGAAAATGAATGTCCGTAAGAGGGAGGGTACGTATGACTGTCTCTGTGTGCGTCTTTGTCTACCTGTCAGGTTGGGTCCTTGGCTGCCCTCTCGCCTGGTGCATCTCAGGCTGTAAATATAATGGAGGCCTATTTCCCCTCCGTCACTCCCAGCCGGGCCCACCCTGGCGTAGCTGGTTGCCGGCGGAGCCCATGGGCTCGTCCCACCAGCATGCTCACACACACACATAGGTGTGGGGACATCGGTGTCTACAAATATATTCTTGGGCTGAGGTTATTATCAAAATATCTTGAATAACTGGTGTCAAGAGCTTTTCAGAGACATTGTTGTTGTATTTATAAACCCATTTTTGTGTGTTGTGGACCTGTAGTTTTTAGTTCATATTATTTGGTTTGTTTTGTCAATGTTGCTCCTTTTTTTTGGTTGTTTTTTTTCCACCTCTCTGCCATCTTGCGGATGTGGAGGACTGGGTTGTTTTTCTTGTGTTCTTTTTGTTCTCCTTCCTCTCTTGTATCGTCAACTCAAACTCCTACCTCTCCTGCCTCTCTTCTTCATCTTCTTTCTTTATTTCTTCTCTCTTGTTTTTTTCTTGTTTCCATGTCCATAACTTCAGGTAATTGTGATGATGATGACAGCTATTGTAGATTAGCAACAACTAATATGAATAATTTCGAACCTAGCCAATTCTGCAATGTATGAATTTTACTAATCCTTCATTGAGGTCTGGGAAGGGATAAGTTGCACTTTTAGTAAGACACCTGTGTTTCTTTTTATAGATTTTGTTTACCAGGTCACAATGGTTGCATGCCTGTCCTCCACAACAGCCAAATAAAGCAGAAAATGTAAGTACCTGTCTCCATCACTTCATGTAGATTTTTAATAGTTTTATACTTTCATCCGATAGGCCACACCTGTGCAACTGCCATTCATTATGCTAGTTTTTTTCTCCATAGCCATTTGGATCGACATAGTTCTGAGAGAGGTGAAGAAACCATTGGAGGAAGCCTCGGCCTT